>CAKOGF010000183.1:0-14997 GCA_933228935.1 Pemphredon lugubris
TATCCACGTTAATCATTACATCGTACGCCGCTCGTAAAATTTCCAAACGTACTCGTCGGTCGAACGGCGATTCGAACCGAGGTTCCCGGTCGAACGATTCCGCTCGTCCACTCGGCGTCGGCGGTGCTCCACGGACTCTGAACATTTCTCGCCTAGTTCGCTCCGAAACGACGAATTCAAGCGACCGCGCGCACCGCACCGCGTTCGTGTTCGTCCGACGTTCCACGGATGATTTACCACGTTAATCATTACATCGTACGCCGCTCGTAAAATTTCCAAACGTACGCGTCGGTCGAACGGCGATTCGAACCGAGGTTCCCGGTCAAACGATTCCGCTCGTCCACTCGTCGTCGGCGGTGCTCCACGGACTCTGAATATTTCTCGCCTAGTTCGCTCCAAAACGACGAATTCGAGCGACCGCGCGCACCGCACCGCGTTCGCGTCGTCCGACGTTCCACGGATGATTTACCCACGTTAATCATTACATCGTACGCCGCTCGTAAAATTTCCAAACGTACGCGGTCGGTCGAACGGCGATTCGAACCGAGGTTCCCGGTCGAACGATTCCGCTCGTCCACTCGTCGTCGGCGGTGCTCCACGGACTCTGAACATTTCTCGCCTAGTTCGCTCCGAAACGACGAATTCGAGCGACCGCGCGCACCGCACCGCGTTCGTGTTCGTCCGACGTTTCCACGGATGATTTACCCACGTTAATCATTACATCGTACGCCGCTCGTTAAAATTTTCCAAACGTACTCGTCGGTCGAACGGCGATTCGAACCGAGGTTCCCGGTCAAACGATTCCGCTCGTCCACCTCGTCGTCGGCGGTGCTCCACGGACTCTGAACATTTCTCGCCTAGTTCGCTCCGAAACGACGAATTCGAGCGACCGCGCTCACCGCACACGCGTTCGTGTTCGTCCGACGTTCCACGGATGATTTACCCACGTTAATCATTACATCGTACGCCGCTCGTAAAAATTTCCAAACGTACGCGTCGGTCGAACGGCGATTCGAACCGAGGTTCCCGGTCGAACGATTCCGCTCGTCCACTCGTCGTCGGCGGTGCTCCACGGACTCTGAACATTTCTCGCCTAGTTCGCTCCGAAACGACGAATTCGAGCGACCGCGCGCACCGCACCGCGTTCGTGTTCGTCCGACGTTCCACGGATGATTTACCCACGTTAATCATTACATCGTACGCCGCTCGTAAAATTTCCAAACGTACCTCGTCGGTCGAACGGCGATTCGAACCGAGGTTCCCGGTCGAACGATTCCGCTCGTCCACTCGTCGTCGGCGGTGCTCCACGGACTCTGAACATTTCTCGCCTAGTTCGCTCCGAAACGACGAATTCGAGCGACCGCGCTCACCGCACCGCGTTCGTGTTCGTCCGACGTTCCACGGATGATTTACCCACGTTAATCATTACATCGTACGCCGCTCGTAAAATTTCCAAACGTACTCGTCGGTCGAACGGCGATTCGAACCGAGGTTCCCGGTCGAACGATTCCGCTCGTCCACTCGTCGTCGGCGGTGCTCCACGGACTCTGAACATTTCTCGCCTAGTTCGCTCCGAAACGACGAATTCGAGCGACCGCGCGCACCGCACCGCGTTCGTGTTCGTCCGACGTTCCACGGATGATTTACCCACGTTAATCATTACATCGTACGCCGCTCGTAAAATTTCCAAACGTACTCGTCGGTCGAACGGCGATTCGAACCGAGGTTCCCGGTCAAACGATTCCGCTCGTCACTCGTCGTCGGCGGTGCTCCACGGACTCTGAACATTTCTCGCCTAGTTCGCTCCGAAACGACGAATTCGAGCGACCGCGCGCACCGCACCGCGTTCGTGTTCGTCCGACGTTCCACGGATGATTTACCCACGTTAATCATTACATCGTACGCCGCTCGTAAAATTTCCAAACGTACGCGTCGGTCGAACGGCGATTCGAACCGAGGTTCCCGGTCGAACGAATCGCTCGTCCACTCGTCGTCGGCGGTGCTCCACGGACTCTGAACATTTCTCGCCTAGTTCGCTCCGAAACGACGAATTCGAGCGACCGCGCGCACCGCACCGCGTTCGTGTTCGTCCGACGTTCCACGGATGATTTACCCACGTTAATCATTACATCGTACGCCGCTCGTAAAATTTCCAAACGTACTCGTCGGTCGAACGGCGAATTCGAACCGAGGTTCCCGGTCGAACGATTCCGCTCGTCCACTCGTCGTCGGCGGTGCTCCACGGACTCTGAACATTTCTCGCCTAGTTCGCTCCGAAACGACGAATTCGAGCGACCGCGCTGACGCACCGCGTTCGTGTTCGTCCGACGTTCCACGGATGATTTACCCACGTTAATCATTACATCGTACGCCGCTCGTAAAATTTCCAAACGTACTCGTCGGTCGAACGGCGATTCGAACCGAGGTTCCCGGCTGAACGATTCCGCTCGTCCACTCGTCGTCGGCGGTGCTCCACGGACTCTGAACATTTCTCGCCTAGTTCGCTCCGAAACTACGAATTCGAGCGACCGCGCGCACCGCACCCGCGTTCGTGTTCGTCCGACGTTCCACGGATGATTTACCCACGTTAATCATTACATCGTACGCCGCTCGTAAAATTTCCAAACGTACTCGTCGGTCGAACGGCGATTCGAACCGAGGTTCCCGGTCGAACGATTCCGCTCGTCCGCTCGGCGTCGGCGGTGCTCCACGGACTCTGATATTTCTCGCCTAGTTCGCTCCGAAACGACGAATTCGAGCGACCGCGCGCACCGCACCGCGTTCGTGTTCGTCCGATGTTCCACGGATGATTTACCCACGTTAATCATTACATCGTACGCCGCTCGTAAAATTTCCAAACGTACTCGTCGGTCGAACGGCGATTCGAACCGAGGTTCCCGGTCGAACGATTCCGCTCGTCCACTCGGCGTCGGCGGTGCTCCACGGACTCTGAATATTTCTCGCCTAGTTCGCTCCGAAACGACGAATTCGAGCGACCGCGCGCACCGCACCGCGTTCGTGTTCGTCCGACGTTCCACGGATGATTTATCCACGTTAATCATTACATCGTACGTCGCTCGTAAAATTTCCAAACGTACACGTCGGTCGAACGGCGATTCGAACCGAGGTTCCCGGTCGAACGATTCCGCTCGTCCACTCGTCGTCGGCGGTGCTCCACGGACTCTGAACATTTCTCGCCTAGTTCGCTCCGAAACGACGAATTCGAGCGACCGCGCTCACCGCACCGCGTTCGTGTTCGTCCGACGTTCCACGGATGATTTACCCACGTTAATCATTACATCGTACGCCGCTCGTAAAATTTCCAAACGTACGCGTCGGTCGAACGGCGATTCGAACCGAGGTTCCCGGTCGAACGATTCCGCTCGTCCACTCGTCGTCGGCGGTGCTCCACGGACTCTGAACATTTCTCACCTAGTTCACTCCGAAACGACGAATTCGAGCGACCTCGCGCACCGCACCGCGTTCGTGTTCGTCCGACGTTCCACGGATGATTTATCCACGTTAATCATTACATCGTACGCCGCTCGTAAAATTTCCAAACGTACTCGTCGGTCGAACGGCGATTCGAACCGAGGTTCCCGGTCGAACGATTCCGCTCGTCCACTCGGCGTCGGCGGTGCTCCACGGACTCTGAACATTTCTCGCCTAGTTCGCTCCAAAACGACGAATTCGAGCGACCGCGCGCACCGCACCGCGTTCGTGTTCGTCCGACGTTCCACGGATGATTTACCCACGTTAATCATTACATCGTACGCCGCTCGTAAAATTTCCAAACGTACGCGTCGGTCGAACGGCGATTCGAACCGAGGTTCCCGGTCAAACGATTCCGCTCGTCCACTCGTCGTCGGCGGTGCTCCACGGACTCTGAATATTTCTCGCCTAGTTCGCTCCAAAACGACGAATTCGAGCGACCGCGCGCACCGCACCGCGTTCGCGTTCGTCCGACGTTCCACGGATGATTTACCCACGTTAATCATTACATCGTACGCCGCTCGTAAAATTTCCAAACGTACGCGTCGGTCGAACGGCGATTCGAACCGAGGTTCCCGGTCGAACGATTCCGCTCGTCCACTCGTCGTCGGCGGTGCTCCACGGACTCTGAACATTTCTCGCCTAGTTCGCTCTGAAACGACGAATTCGAGCGACCGCGCGCACCGCACCGCGTTCGTGTTCGTCCGACGTTCCACGGATGATTTACCCACGTTAATCATTACATCGTACGCCGCTCGTAAAATTTCCAAACGTACTCGTCGGTCGAACGGCGATTCGAACCGAGGTTCCCGGTCGAACGATTCCGCTCGTCCACTCGTCGTCGGCGGTGCTCCACGGACTCTGAACATTTCTCGTCTAGTTCGCTCCGAAACGACGAATTCGAGCGACCGCGCGCACCGCACCGCGTTCGTGTTCGTCCGACGTTCCACGGATGATTTACCCACGTTAATCATTACATCGTACGCCGCTCGTAAAATTTCCAAACGTACTCGTCGGTCGAACGGCGATTCGAACCGAGGTTCCCGGTCGAACGATTCCGCTCGTCCACTCGTCGTCGGCGGTGCTCCACGGACTCTGAACATTTCTCGCCTAGTTCGCTCCGAAACGACGAATTCGAGCGACCGCGCTCACCGCACCGCGTTCGTGTTCGTCCGACGTTCCACGGATGATTTACCCACGTTAATCATTACATCGTACGCCGCTCGTAAAATTTCCAAACGTACTCGTCGGTCGAACGGCGATTCGAACCGAGGTTCCCGGTCGAACGATTCCGCTCGTCCACTCGTCGTCGGCGGTGCTCCACGGACTCTGAACATTTCTCGCCTAGTTCGCTCCGAAACTACGAATTCGAGCGACCGCGCGCACCGCACCGCGTTCGTGTTCGTCCGACGTTCCACGGATGATTTACCCACGTTAATCATTACATCGTACGCCGCTCGTAAAATTTCCAAACGTACTCGTCGGTCGAACGGCGATTCGAACCGAGGTTCCCGGTCGAACGATTCCGCTCGTCCGCTCGGCGTCGGCGGTGCTCCACGGACTCTGAATATTTCTCGCCTAGTTCGCTCCGAAACGACGAATTCGAGCGACCGCGCGCACCGCACCGCGTTCGTGTTCGTCCGATGTTCCACGGATGATTTACCCACGTTAATCATTACATCGTACGCCGCTCGTAAAATTTCCAAACGTACTCGTCGGTCGAACGGCGATTCGAACCGAGGTTCCCGGTCGAACGATTCCGCTCGTCCACTCGGCGTCGGCGGTGCTCCACGGACTCTGAATATTTCTCGCCTAGTTCGCTCCGAAACGACGAATTCGAGCGACCGCGCGCACCGCACCGCGTTCGTGTTCGTCCGACGTTCCACGGATGATTTATCCACGTTAATCATTACATCGTACGTCGCTCGTAAAATTTCCAAACGTACTCGTCGGTCGAACGGCGATTCGAACCGAGGTTCCCGGTCGAACGATTCCGCTCGTCCACTCGTCGTCGGCGGTGCTCCACGGACTCTGAACATTTCTCGCCTAGTTCGCTCCGAAACGACGAATTCGAGCGACCGCGCTCACCGCACCGCGTTCGTGTTCGTCCGACGTTCCACGGATGATTTACCCACGTTAATCATTACATCGTACGCCGCTCGTAAAATTTCCAAACGTACGCGTCGGTCGAACGGCGATTCGAACCGAGGTTCCCGGTCGAACGATTCCGCTCGTCCACTCGTCGTCGGCGGTGCTCCACGGACTCTGAACATTTCTCACCTAGTTCACTCCGAAACGACGAATTCGAGCGACCTCGCGCACCGCACCGCGTTCGTGTTCGTCCGACGTTCCACGGATGATTTATCCACGTTAATCATTACATCGTACGCCGCTCGTAAAATTTCCAAACGTACTCGTCGGTCGAACGGCGATTCGAACCGAGGTTCCCGGTCGAACGATTCCGCTCGTCCACTCGTCGTCGGCGGTGCTCCACGGACTCTGAACATTTCTCGCCTAGTTCGCTCTGAAACGACGAATTCGAGCGACCGCGCGCACCGCACCGCGTTCGTGTTCGTCCGACGTTCCACGGATGATTTACCCACGTTAATCATTACATCGTACGCCGCTCGTAAAATTTCCAAACGTACGCGTCGGTCGAACGGCGATTCGAACCGAGGTTCCCGGTCGAACGATTCCGCTCGTCCACTCGTCGTCGGCGGTGCTCCACGGACTCTGAACATTTCTCGTCTAGTTCGCTCCGAAACGACGAATTCGAGCGACCGCGCGCACCGCACCGCGTTCGTGTTCGTCCGACGTTCCACGGATGATTTACCCACGTTAATCATTACATCGTACGCCGCTCGTAAAATTTCCAAACGTACTCGTCGGTCGAACGGCGATTCGAACCGAGGTTCCCGGTCGAACGATTCCGCTCGTCCACTCGTCGTCGGCGGTGCTCCACGGACTCTGAACATTTCTCGCCTAGTTCGCTCTGAAACGACGAATTCGAGCGACCGCGCTCACCGCACCGCGTTCGTGTTCGTCCGACGTTCCTCGGATGATTTACCCACGTTAATCATTACATCGTACGCCGCTCGTAAAATTTCCAAACGTACTCGTCGGTCGAACGGCGATTCGAACCGAGGTTCCCGGTCGAACGATTCCGCTCGTCCACTCGTCGTCGGCGGTGCTCCACGGACTCTGAACATTTCTCGCCTAGTTCGCTCCGAAACTACGAATTCGAGCGACCGCGCGCACCGCACCGCGTTCGTGTTCGTCCGACGTTCCACGGATGATTTACCCACGTTAATCATTACATCGTACGCCGCTCGTAAAATTTCCAAACGTACTCGTCGGTCGAACGGCGATTCGAACCGAGGTTCCCGGTCGAACGATTCCGCTCGTCCGCTCGGCGTCGGCGGTGCTCCACGGACTCTGAATATTTCTCGCCTAGTTCGCTCCGAAACGACGAATTCGAGCGACCGCGCGCACCGCACCGCGTTCGTGTTCGTCCGATGTTCCACGGATGATTTACCCACGTTAATCTTTACATCGTACGCCGCTCGTAAAATTTCCAAACGTACTCGTCGGTCGAACGGCGATTCGAACCGAGGTTCCCGGTCGAACGATTCCGCTCGTCCACTCGGCGTCGGCGGTGCTCCACGGACTCTGAATATTTCTCGCCTAGTTCGCTCCGAAACGACGAATTCGAGCGACCGCGCGCACCGCACCGCGTTCGTGTTCGTCCGACGTTCCACGGATGATTTATCCACGTTAATCATTACATCGTACGTCGCTCGTAAAATTTCCAAACGTACTCGTCGGTCGAACGGCGATTCGAACCGAGGTTCCCGGTCGAACGATTCCGCTCGTCCACTCGTCGTCGGCGGTGCTCCACGGACTCTGAACATTTCTCGCCTAGTTCGCTCCGAAACGACGAATTCGAGCGACCGCGCTCACCGCACCGCGTTCGTGTTCGTCCGACGTTCCACGGATGATTTACCCACGTTAATCATTACATCGTACGCCGCTCGTAAAATTTCCAAACGTACGCGTCGGTCGAACGGCGATTCGAACCGAGGTTCCCGGTCGAACGATTCCGCTCGTCCACTCGTCGTCGGCGGTGCTCCACGGACTCTGAACATTTCTCACCTAGTTCACTCCGAAACGACGAATTCGAGCGACCTCGCGCACCGCACCGCGTTCGTGTTCGTCCGACGTTCCACGGATGATTTATCCACGTTAATCATTACATCGTACGCCGCTCGTAAAATTTCCAAACGTACTCGTCGGTCGAACGGCGATTCGAACCGAGGTTCCCGGTCGAACGATTCCGCTCGTCCACTCGTCGTCGGCGGTGCTCCACGGACTCTGAACATTTCTCGCCTAGTTCGCTCCGAAACGACGAATTCGAGCGACCGCGCTCACCGCACCGCGTTCGTGTTCGTCCGACGTTCCACGGATGATTTACCCACGTTAATCATTACATCGTACGCCGCTCGTAAAATTTCCAAACGTACTCGTCGGTCGAACGGCGATTCGAACCGAGGTTCCCGGTCGAACGATTCCGCTCGTCCACTCGTCGTCGGCGGTGCTCCACGGACTCTGAACATTTCTCGCCTAGTTCGCTCCGAAACTACGAATTCGAGCGACCGCGCGCACCGCACCGCGTTCGTGTTCGTCCGACGTTCCACGGATGATTTACCCACGTTAATCATTACATCGTACGCCGCTCGTAAAATTTCCAAACGTACTCGTCGGTCGAACGGCGATTCGAACCGAGGTTCCCGGTCGAACGATTCCGCTCGTCCGCTCGGCGTCGGCGGTGCTCCACGGACTCTGAATATTTCTCGCCTAGTTCGCTCCGAAACGACGAATTCGAGCGACCGCGCGCACCGCACCGCGTTCGTGTTCGTCCGATGTTCCACGGATGATTTACCCACGTTAATCATTACATCGTACGCCGCTCGTAAAATTTCCAAACGTACTCGTCGGTCGAACGGCGATTCGAACCGAGGTTCCCGGTCGAACGATTCCGCTCGTCCACTCGGCGTCGGCGGTGCTCCACGGACTCTGAATATTTCTCGCCTAGTTCGCTCCGAAACGACGAATTCGAGCGACCGCGCGCAACGCACCGCGTTCGTGTTCGTCCGACGTTCCACGGATGATTTATCCACGTTAATCATTACATCGTACGTCGCTCGTAAAATTTCCAAACGTACTCGTCGGTCGAACGGCGATTCGAACCGAGGCTCCCGGTCGAACGATTCCGCTCGTCCACTCGTCGTCGGCGGTGCTCCACGGACTCTGAACATTTCTCGCCTAGTTCGCTCCGAAACGACGAATTCGAGCGACCGCGCTCACCGCACCGCGTTCGTGTTCGTCCGACGTTCCACGGATGATTTACCCACGTTAATCATTACATCGTACGCCGCTCGTAAAATTTCCAAACGTACGCGTCGGTCGAACGGCGATTCGAACCGAGGTTCCCGGTCGAACGATTCCGCTCGTCCACTCGTCGTCGGCGGTGCTCCACGGACTCTGAACATTTCTCACCTAGTTCACTCCGAAACGACGAATTCGAGCGACCTCGCGCACCGCACCGCGTTCGTGTTCGTCCGTCGTTCCTCGGATGATTTATCCACGTTAATCATTACATCGTACGCCGCTCGTAAAATTTCCAAACGTACTCGTCGGTCGAACGGCGATTCGAACCGAGGTTCCCGGTCGAACGATTCCGCTCGTCCACTCGTCGTCGGCGGTGCTCCACGGACTCTGAACATTTCTCGCCTAGTTCGCTCTGAAACGACGAATTCGAGCGACCGCGCGCACCGCACCGCGTTCGTGTTCGTCCGACGTTCCACGGATGATTTACCCACGTTAATCATTACATCGTACGCCGCTCGTAAAATTTCCAAACGTACGCGTCGGTCGAACGGCGATTCGAACCGAGGTTCCCGGTCGAACGATTCCGCTCGTCCACTCGTCGTCGGCGGTGCTCCACGGACTCTGAACATTTCTCGTCTAGTTCGCTCCGAAACGACGAATTCGAGCGACCGCGCGCACCGCACCGCGTTCGTGTTCGTCCGACGTTCCACGGATGATTTACCCACGTTAATCATTACATCGTACGCCGCTCGTAAAATTTCCAAACGTACTCGTCGGTCGAACGGCGATTCGAACCGAGGTTCCCGGTCGAACGATTCCGCTCGTCCACTCGTCGTCGGCGGTGCTCCACGGACTCTGAACATTTCTCGCCTAGTTCGCTCCGAAACGACGAATTCGAGCGACCGCGCTCACCGCACCGCGTTCGTGTTCGTCCGACGTTCCACGGATGATTTACCCACGTTAATCATTACATCGTACGCCGCTCGTAAAATTTCCAAACGTACTCGTCGGTCGAACGGCGATTCGAACCGAGGTTCCCGGTCGAACGATTCCGCTCGTCCACTCGTCGTCGGCGGTGCTCCACGGACTCTGAACATTTCTCGCCTAGTTCGCTCCGAAACTACGAATTCGAGCGACCGCGCGCACCGCACCGCGTTCGTGTTCGTCCGACGTTCCACGGATGATTTACCCACGTTAATCATTACATCGTACGCCGCTCGTAAAATTTCCAAACGTACTCGTCGGTCGAACGGCGATTCGAACCGAGGTTCCCGGTCGAACGATTCCGCTCGTCCGCTCGGCGTCGGCGGTGCTCCACGGACTCTGAATATTTCTCGCCTAGTTCGCTCCGAAACGACGAATTCGAGCGACCGCGCGCACCGCACCGCGTTCGTGTTCGTCCGATGTTCCACGGATGATTTACCCACGTTAATCATTACATCGTACGCCGCTCGTAAAATTTCCAAACGTACTCGTCGGTCGAACGGCGATTCGAACCGAGGTTCCCGGTCGAACGATTCCGCTCGTCCACTCGGCGTCGGCGGTGCTCCACGGACTCTGAATATTTCTCGCCTAGTTCGCTCCGAAACGACGAATTCGAGCGACCGCGCGCACCGCACCGCGTTCGTGTTCGTCCGACGTTCCACGGATGATTTATCCACGTTAATCATTACATCGTACGTCGCTCGTAAAATTTCCAAACGTACTCGTCGGTCGAACGGCGATTCGAACCGAGGTTCCCGGTCGAACGATTCCGCTCGTCCACTCGTCGTCGGCGGTGCTCCACGGACTCTGAACATTTCTCGCCTAGTTCGCTCCGAAACGACGAATTCGAGCGACCGCGCGCACCGCACCGCGTTCGTGTTCGTCCGACGTTCCACGGATGATTTACCCACGTTAATCATTACATCGTACGCCGCTCGTAAAATTTCCAAACGTACTCGTCGGTCGAACGGCGATTCGAACCGAGGTTCCCGGTCGAACGATTCCGCTCGTCCGCTCGGCGTCGGCGGTGCTCCACGGACTCTGAATATTTCTCGCCTAGTTCGCTCCGAAACGACGAATTCGAGCGACCGCGCGCACCGCACCGCGTTCGTGTTCGTCCGATGTTCCACGGATGATTTACCCACGTTAATCATTACATCGTACGCCGCTCGTAAAATTTCCAAACGTACTCGTCGGTCGAACGGCGATTCGAACCGAGGTTCCCGGTCGAACGATTCCGCTCGTCCACTCGGCGTCGGCGGTGCTCCACGGACTCTGAATATTTCTCGCCTAGTTCGCTCCGAAACGACGAATTCGAGCGACCGCGCGCACCGCACCGCGTTCGTGTTCGTCCGACGTTCCACGGATGATTTATCCACGTTAATCATTACATCGTACGTCGCTCGTAAAATTTCCAAACGTACTCGTCGGTCGAACGGCGATTCGAACCGAGGTTCCCGGTCGAACGATTCCGCTCGTCCACTCGTCGTCGGCGGTGCTCCACGGACTCTGAACATTTCTCGCCTAGTTCGCTCCGAAACGACGAATTCGAGCGACCGCGCTCACCGCACCGCGTTCGTGTTCGTCCGACGTTCCACGGATGATTTACCCACGTTAATCATTACATCGTACGCCGCTCGTAAAATTTCCAAACGTACGCGTCGGTCGAACGGCGATTCGAACCGAGGTTCCCGGTCGAACGATTCCGCTCGTCCACTCGTCGTCGGCGGTGCTCCACGGACTCTGAACATTTCTCACCTAGTTCACTCCGAAACGACGAATTCGAGCGACCTCGCGCACCGCACCGCGTTCGTGTTCGTCCGACGTTCCACGGATGATTTATCCACGTTAATCATTACATCGTACGCCGCTCGTAAAATTTCCAAACGTACTCGTCGGTCGAACGGCGATTCGAACCGAGGTTCCCGGTCGAACGATTCCGCTCGTCCACTCGGCGTCGGCGGTGCTCCACGGACTCTGAACATTTCTCGCCTAGTTCGCTCCGAAACGACGAATTCAAGCGACCGCGCGCACCGCACCGCGTTCGTGTTCGTCCGACGTTCCACGGATGATTTACCCACGTTAATCATTACATCGTACGCCGCTCGTAAAATTTCCAAACGTACGCGTCGGTCGAACGGCGATTCGAACCGAGGTTCCCGGTCAAACGATTCCGCTCGTCCACTCGTCGTCGGCGGTGCTCCACGGACTCTGAATATTTCTCGCCTAGTTCGCTCCAAAACGACGAATTCGAGCGACCGCGCGCACCGCACCGCGTTCGCGTTCGTCCGACGTTCCACGGATGATTTACCCACGTTAATCATTACATCGTACGCCGCTCGTAAAATTTCCAAACGTACGCGTCGGTCGAACGGCGATTCGAACCGAGGTTCCCGGTCGAACGATTCCGCTCGTCCACTCGTCGTCGGCGGTGCTCCACGGACTCTGAACATTTCTCGCCTAGTTCGCTCCGAAACGACGAATTCGAGCGACCGCGCTCACCGCACCGCGTTCGTGTTCGTCCGACGTTCCACGGATGATTTACCCACGTTAATCATTACATCGTACGCCGCTCGTAAAATTTCCAAACGTACTCGTCGGTCGAACGGCGATTCGAACCGAGGTTCCCGGTCGAACGATTCCGCTCGTCCACTCGTCGTCGGCGGTGCTCCACGGACTCTGAATATTTCTCGCCTAGTTCGCTCCGAAACGACGAATTCGAGCGACCGCGCGCACCGCACCGCGTTCGTGTTCGTCCGACGTTCCACGGATGATTTATCCACGTTAATCATTACATCGTACGCCGCTCGTAAAATTTCCAAACGTACTCGTCGGTCGAACGGCGATTCGAACCGAGGTTCCCGGTCGAACGATTCCGCTCGTCCACTCGGCGTCGGCGGTGCTCCACGGACTCTGAACATTTCTCGCCTAGTTCGCTCCGAAACGACGAATTCAAGCGACCGCGCGCACCGCACCGCGTTCGTGTTCGTCCGACGTTCCACGGATGATTTACCCACGTTAATCATTACATCGTACGCCGCTCGTAAAATTTCCAAACGTACGCGTCGGTCGAACGGCGATTCGAACCGAGGTTCCCGGTCAAACGATTCCGCTCGTCCACTCGTCGTCGGCGGTGCTCCACGGACTCTGAATATTTCTCGCCTAGTTCGCTCCAAAACGACGAATTCGAGCGACCGCGCGCACCGCACCGCGTTCGCGTTCGTCCGACGTTCCACGGATGATTTACCCACGTTAATCATTACATCGTACGCCGCTCGTAAAATTTCCAAACGTACGCGTCGGTCGAACGGCGATTCGAACCGAGGTTCCCGGTCGAACGATTCCGCTCGTCCACTCGTCGTCGGCGGTGCTCCACGGACTCTGAACATTTCTCGCCTAGTTCGCTCCGAAACGACGAATTCGAGCGACCGCGCGCACCGCACCGCGTTCGTGTTCGTCCGACGTTCCACGGATGATTTACCCACGTTAATCATTACATCGTACGCCGCTCGTAAAATTTCCAAACGTACGCGTCGGTCGAACGGCGATTCGAACCGAGGTTCCCGGTCGAACGATTCCGCTCGTCCACTCGTCGTCGGCGGTGCTCCACGGACTCTGAACATTTCTCGTCTAGTTCGCTCCGAAACGACGAATTCGAGCGACCGCGCGCACCGCACCGCGTTCGTGTTCGTCCGACGTTCCACGGATGATTTACCCACGTTAATCATTACATCGTACGCCGCTCGTAAAATTTCCAAACGTACTCGTCGGTCGAACGGCGATTCGAACCGAGGTACCCGGTCGCACGATTCCGCTCGTCCACTCGTCGTCGGCGGTGCTCCACGGACTCTGAACATTTCTCGCCTAGTTCGCTCCGAAACGACGAATTCGAGCGACCGCGCGCACCGCACCGCGTTCGTGTTCGTCCGACGTTCCACGGATGATTTACCCACGTTAATCATTACATCGTACGCCGCTCGTAAAATTTCCAAACGTACTCGTCGGTCGAACGGCGATTCGAACCGAGGTTCCCGGTCGAACGATTCCGCTCGTCCACTCGGCGTCGGCGGTGCTCCACGGACTCTGAATATTTCTCGCCTAGTTCGCTCCGAAACGACGAATTCGAGCGACCGCGCGCACCGCACCGCGTTCGTGTTCGTCCGATGTTCCACGGATGATTTACCCACGTTAATCATTACATCGTACGCCGCTCGTAAAATTTCCAAACGTACTCGTCGGTCGAACGGCGATTCGAACCGAGGTTCCCGGTCGAACGATTCCGCTCGTCCACTCGGCGTCGGCGGTGCTCCACGGACTCTGAATATTTCTCGCCTAGTTCGCTCCGAAACGACGAATTCGAGCGACCGCGCGCACCGCACCGCGTTCGTGTTCGTCCGACGTTCCACGGATGATTTATCCACGTTAATCATTACATCGTACGTCGCTCGTAAAATTTCCAAACGTACTCGTCGGTCGAACGGCGATTCGAACCGAGGTTCCCGGTCGAACGATTCCGCTCGTCCACTCGTCGTCGGCGGTGCTCCACGGACTCTGAATATTTCTCGCCTAGTTCGCTCCGAAACGACGAATTCGAGCGACCGCGCTCACCGCACCGCGTTCGTGTTCGTCCGACGTTCCACGGATGATTTACCCACGTTAATCATTACATCGTACGCCGCTCGTAAAATTTCCAAACGTACGCGTCGGTCGAACGGCGATTCGAACCGAGGTTCCCGGTCGAACGATTCCGCTCGTCCACTCGTCGTCGGCGGTGCTCCACGGACTCTGAAAATTTCTCACCTAGTTCACTCCGAAACGACGAATTCGAGCGACCTCGCGCACCGCACCGCGTTCGTGTTCGTCCGACGTTCCACGGATGATTTATCCACGTTAATCATTACATCGTACGCCGCTCGTAAAATTTCCAAACGTACTCGTCGGTCGAACGGCGATTCGAACCGAGGTTCCCGGTCGAACGATTCCGCTCGTCCACTCGGCGTCGGCGGTGCTCCACGGACTCTGAACATTTCTCGCCTAGTTCGCTCCGAAACGACGAATTCAAGCGACCGCGCGCACCGCACCGCGTTCGTGTTCGTCCGACGTTCCACGGATGATTTACCCACGTTAATCATT
>CAKOGF010000184.1:0-14917 GCA_933228935.1 Pemphredon lugubris
AAAAAAAACATAAAGGTTTTTATATTTTTTTCAATGTTTTTGGACTTGGAGAAACCTTTTGAGAGGTCTTGTAATTTCTCAAGAGGAGACTAGAATGCCCAAAATGTCAAGAGACGGGCTCAGAGAAATGTTTGGGTGGATCAATATGGGAAAACATTGGAAACATAAGGAAATTGCAAGTTGAGTCACGGCAAAACATTTTGAGACAATCCAAACTGCGGGGAAACTTGAGAGACCAATCCAAAACCTGGAGAAACTGCAAAACGGGAAAAACCATAGTGAACAGCCTAATTGAGAAGTGTTAAAAAACTATCCAGAGTTTGGAGAAACTTGAACGCCAATCCAGAGTTCAGATAAACTTGTCAGAATGATCCAGAACCTCTCTAGGGCTGTTTTGGGGCCTAATTGGCCAGGTTTAAGGCTTAAGCCATTAATGAAAGATGATTAGACCATTAAGAAGAAAGCTTAAAGAAGGGTCAGAGCATAAGATAGATGCTTTAGGCTTTATTAGAAGGTAAAATAAGAGGCTAAAATTATAGGAAAACAGGTGAAAAACAATGGTTTTAGCCTTTGAATGAGACTTAGCCAATAGTACCAACCATGGGACAGATTCTGGGACCTCTGGAGAAGACCATAGATTAGGCCTTGGCATGTGCAGACAGGAAAGAGGCTAGACTTCTGGACTGAAGAGGCTATAAAAAGGGCTGATTAATGGCCTCAATCAATCATAGAGGAAAGACAATCAAGGACAATCATGAAGCATCAGATCATCAGATGATCATCAACAGACCATGAAGATGGACATCTTGGAGGGCTTAGGACTAGACCTTGGAGCACGTCTTGGAGAGCTTGAACTGGACCTTGGACACCTTGGAGAACACCATAAAGAAATCGGAACAGGGATTAATAGAAGGTTTCTAAGGGGATCTTCCTTCTGCTTAATAAAGATATTCTTGACCCCTGATCTGATATTGACCTTGAGAATGAGCCTGGATAGTGTTTTGACCTTAGAACTGGTAGAAGTAAAGAAGAGAACCCCAATCTAGCTGGACCCAGGCTATGATCCAGGACACACCTTGATGGCTGAGAGAAACATTGAACCACATAAGCCCAACGTGGTGATGTTGATCTCAGAGCATCACAAGGACAGTATTCATTGGCTGGCTCCTTGGGGCAAATGATTGCTTTCTTCTGTTATTAAGCCAAATTCTTGAGGGTGGTCTCATGGTTTTTAAAGACCCCAGGCTTGGGTCTCTGATTGGTCACATGAGAGGCCTTCAGAACTATCAGACTGGCAGTTGGCATCTTGCGTCTCTTTTAGGTGGCCTAATTGAATCCTTTTTGGGCATCAAGGTTGGCAGCTCTTCATTGGTACTTCCAGATTTAGACATTAAAGGGATCATTATTTGACAGGATTTGATCCCATTATTGCACGGGCAGTCTGGCGTCTGTTTGTCTAATCTATCAGAGATTGGGAGGGCTGGCATCTGTTTGTCTTATCTATCAGAAATCAGGCAGCCTGGAGTCTGTTTGTCTAAGCTTTTTGAGCACAGACAATCTGGAAAATTGTCATTCCTGAAAATCATGTCACTCTCTTTACATCCTGGTGGCCCTCCTATCTGTATGTTAACCTTCTAAGTATAAATAAAGATTACAGTATCTTTCTACTCTCTGTCTCTTTCTTTGAAATGTTATCTTTCCCAACACCTTACTAAACTATAATTAGTTCAGTTGCAACAGTGGTAGGTTTGATCACAGCCTACTTTCACAAAAATCCCCCCTATAAGGGACAGAGTGCGCACCATATGGCTACTCCCCACCAAGAACCTTTCCTGCCCATTCCTGAGGGGATATTCCATAAAGATATGTTATATATAAGGACCAGCTTGTGTTAACCAGTGTATACAACAGGCTCTGCCCAGGGCAACATTACATCAGTGTAACCCCACCTCAGTCAGATCTATCTCAACACATGTTAAACCTACAGATGAATTCCTTCACAGGAGGGGTGAAGAGCACTGACATTGTCAGTTGGCTCCACTCCAACAAGATTTGCCTTTTTATCTGTCAAGTCCCTGAAACCATGTGGGTGGCCACAGCCTCATGACACCTTATGAGTCCCGCGGCTGCCTGGTTTACTATGTGGGCAGGACAGGAACCTAACATCACATGGTCTTCATTCAAAAAGGCAACCTGCACCTGCTACAGTGAGACCTTCTCACCCATTCTTTTAGAGACCCCATTGTTGAGCATCAAACAGACAGGGACAGTCACCAAGTACCTTGCTGCCTGTTAGTGTCACAGTAGGAAAACTAATGCTAGGGATTGAACACCCAAAAAAGAGTCAAAACCAATGTTGGAAGACTGCAAAGAAGCTAACTAATTTGAATGATTCAAACCAACTTCTTGACAAAAAATGGGTAAAAGCTGCCCCTGCTTTCAATAAAGATGTCTCCTGCAACTTACCAATGTTATACCCCCAGAATTTTGGTGAATTGGTTTTACAATATTTACTACCCCTCAAATATAGCGCTCAACCCACTGGTTGCTGGAAAATTAACAATTATGACGTCATTGGACTGCAAAATTTGATGGCCAGCCAAACTAGTGAAAATATTCTTCTCAACCAATCAGATGCTGCCAGTCTTGAGCTCCCCTGTCAGGATCTGGCCTGACAAGCTTGTTGGTAAATGTCTCTTCCAAGTAAACTCTGAAGATGCCCTGGACTCTAAGCTTCAGAATGACGGCTTGGACTTGTCTCTGACTGCCCTAGTCCCTGAGATACAGCCAGTTAAAGTTTTGGAACCAACTGACACATTCAAACAGTTCTAATTGACGAATAGATTGGGTCCTGGATCAAAGAATACGTTGATATGGGATGTAAGCATAGCTCAGCTTCTAGTGATCATGTTTGGACAGCCAAACCCGCGTTTTGAAGCCACAGAGCAGGAGTATTAAATAGAGCTAAATTTAGATGAGCATCAGACTATGCTGCAGAGCCCTGCGCCAGAATCACGTCATTTTAGTAATTCAAGCATAACTTGCCATCTAGGGACTGGGTTTGGATTTCCAAACCTGCATTTCAAAGCCAAAGGACATAAGAATCAAATAGGAGTATTTTTAGAGGAGCTACATGCACCAATCACAATAGAGGAGCTACCTTCCAGAAATGTTGTTGATACTATTCAGAAGTTGAGCCAAACCTCATGTCTGCTGCCACAAGTAGAGCCACTGAAACTGTCTAGAAGAGTCTGAAGGCCCAAGTCAAGTGGTATAAAGAGAAAATCCCCCCCAATGATCAGTTTGTGATTATTCTAAGTTAGTCTTGAAATAAAGTTTTATTTAGTTTTGATTAACTATTAAGTTCAGTCAGATGGAAACCAGTCAAGATCCTCTGGGCCCTGAAATTCTCTCCTTCATTACCCCAGATCTCTCTCTCTATAAGCTTGTTTATAGATAGTTAAACTTGAATAAATGAAAAGACAAGACAAGACAAGCAAATAATAAACCATCATTATGTCAGAGTACTTGGGCTATTTAGCCCCAGCCTTCAGTAAGTTGGCCTCTGCTGTGATACTATCCGCCTATGAGAAGGCTACCAGCTCTTGGCTGGCTATTTATTCCACTTCTCATTTCCCTTATTCTGGCAATTTCTGGTTCAAAATTCTTTTCTCCCTCTCAATTTTGATTAGCCTAATTAGATTTTTGAAATTTGCTTCTCAAATTATGTCCCCCCTCTTACAAAGTGCTCTCCTCTTGGTTCTCCTCCTGGTAATGTGGTTGATTTATCCTCATAGCCTCGCCTTAGAGAAATCCAAAGCCCAATTAGCCCTTACAGGTAGCAAGCACTTGTCACTGTAAGAGCTAGATGGCGGGTTGAGCTGTTGAGAGAAAAATGATGAGGATAAAATAAAAAATTGTTAACTGTTTCAACAACACTAAGCCAAATTGGGTGGAGGGGCTCACTAATTTTGCGCTGCAGGCTGTGAAGCACAAGGCAACAATAAAAAGCAAAGTCAAGCAAAGGATTTGTAATGAGGAATTGGAGATGGTAGGGGATGGCAATGCCAGGTGCAGGGCAGGCTATGGAACTTCCAAAAAAAATTGGTTGCCAACTGGAACAGTGCAGAAGACAAAGAGTCTACAACTGGGGCTAGTAGGCCAATGTAATTGAACATGAGGGGGTACTTCCTTTATTTTTTATTCTTTACCAAGGTAAATAAGCTATCTAGAAACAAGTTTCTAGTGTGGGAGTTAGGGGAGTTTTAAGAGAATCTGGGTTGGGGAGGGGTAGAGGGTTTGCAGCTTCTGATTGGTTGTCACAAATATTTTCAGCAACTTGGAAGCCTTGCTTCAAATTTGCGGTAATAATGTCATTATTTGACAAATTTTGGCAACCAGTGGGCCAAGCGCCATAACTCTTAGGCAATGAATATTGTGTAGAAAATTTATCATAATTAGTGGGTGTAAAGAGGGTAGATCCAGAATTTTGAGGGGCAACTGAGCCATGCCAGCTTTAACCCACTTTTAATCTATAACATTTAAGTTGTCTAGCATTTTTAAGGGTTTGACAGCCTTTCAGCATTGATTTTGGGCCTTGGGGGGTGCGTTATCTCCATCATTTGGTGTTCTACTGTAACAGTTACCACCCCTGAGGCCATTATGGATGGGAATGTCATGCTTCTTAACCTCATCACCAATAAATTAAAATCCCATATCTTCAAGTGGGTTCCCATAGGTTGTTGCACCACCATTGAAAAATGCTACAAGGCCATTTTAGAAGCAAGTAATCAAGCCACAACGGGTTTCAGAAAGACACAGACCAGTGTCTCTCCCTGTACTGGCCCAGGAAGTATTGCCAGCCAAGTAGGCTGCTATCAGTCCCGCCAGCAAGACAATGAAACTAAGCGTCCTTGCAAAGGGGAACTCCAGCTAGCCCAGATAGACAGTTTGGAAAAATCCTGGGAGTTGTAACCACAAGAGACTTTGCAACCCCAGCTGACCAACACTCTCAATCTGCGCTAACCAAGAACCCTTAAAAATACAACATACACAAAGTTAAAACCCTAGAAAATTTCTAAGTACACGGTGAAAACCCTGTCCTCCAGGCTAGCCACACCCAAAATAAAATTACCCATTTGTCTTACTCATTTTGCTTTCATAGAAACATCCACAAACTCCTTGAAGACATAGGAGCTGATCACATCATGGTCAAATAAGAATTAGGAGACTCTTACTAGTTAGAATGTGTACCCAGTTGATTCAAGGCTATATGTGTAGCTGACTCCAGACAAGTGCCCATCTCTCATGAGACTGTACCCTTCTCAGTCAGAATGGGGAACATTCAAGTGCACCTCTTAGGGCCCATCATGGGGGGCTTAGCCATGATATCATCACATGCCTTGACTTATTACACCACAACTTTCCATACATCAACTGGGATACCTCTGCTATCACACTCAGACACAATGGTGTAGGCTTCCAAGTATATCCAATTGAGATGAGCAAGCTACTCCATGATACCATCTTTTTTTGAGACACAGAGGAAGGATCCTACAATTTCTGGGGAGACAATCTAGATTTCAACCAATGTTCTGTCAAAATCATCTGCCCAGAAGCCACAAGGTCCTCCTCTTTCAACCCATAAGCACCAGAATTGCAAGATTACTTGATGAGTTTAAGGATTTTTTAGTGAAACACTTGAATAGCTTCCACCACAACAAGAGATACAGCATGTGGTGCAGTTACAGGGAACACTGCCTAAGGCACGCCCTGTCAGGGATCCAACCATGAACGGGCAGCACCTGGTCCCCAGGCATAGAGTGGGACACTGGGCTGGTGGGTAGGGCCCACCACAAAATTGGAGCTAACTTAAGGAGGTACAAGAGGGACTTTCTGGCCCAGGACCAGGGACCAGCAGGTGGCACAACAGCGTCTACCACCCCAGTGAGGGTGATATACACAATCCCAAGCAGCTTGCTGGAAGAGTCAGATGGGAAGTTGGGAGCAGGTGTAGACATGGGCTTAGAGGTGACAGGTGGCTCTATGTCTAATTGTTGAGTGACAGACAGGGGCGTCTAGCAGGTACAGGAGTGTGGGCTGTGGGGTCTTGGGCAGAGTGCAATCAAGAGGTGATTCCACTATAGGTGGCCTTGGGCAAGATTCCAGCGGTGTTCCTGTGTATTCTGAAGGAGTAGAAACAGGTCTGGCAGGTATGCTAGGGTGCTGGTTAAACTGATAAACTACAAGAATGAAATATGTCAGTATTTAGGAGACCCAATGTCTCATAACCTTTATTTGAAAATGGTGATGAGGTCTGAATTAGGATACATAGGTTCATATAGGACCCTACTTCCAGATCCCTCATCAGCCAGAGGTATTCTTTTCTAGTGTCAGGGATTCACAGGATGGGAGGGTGGCGGAACTCTGTAGGTGGCACTGACAGTGGGGTGGTGTTCATTAGATGATTCCTTGGGGAAAAGAGTTGCTTCCTTCTGTTCTGAAGTAGTGCTCTCAAGGATGGTCTTCTGGTCCATAGAGACTGTGGGGCCAGGTCTCTGATTGGTTACAGGGGAGGCCTTCAGAACTATCAGACTGGAAGCTGGCATCTTTCCATCTCCTTTAGGTAGCTTAATTGGATCCTTTTTGGGCATTGAGGTTGGCAGCTCTTTGTTTGTATTACTAATTTTAGACATTGAAGATATTAGCATTCAATAGGATTTGATATCATTGTTGCATGGGTGGGCTGGCGTCTTCTTGTCTAATCTGTCAGAGATTAGGTGGGCTGGTGTCTGTTTGTCTAATCCATCAGAGATCAGGCAGGCTGGCATCTGTTCATCTATTCCATCAGAGATTAAGCAGGCTGGCGTCTGTTTGTCTATTCCATTAGGTGTCAGGAAAGCTGGTGAATTGTCATTCCTGACACCCCCCTGTATTGTCTCACACCAAAGGAGTACAAGACCCTACAACAGCACCTTGCAGAAACGTTGGACAAAGGGTTCATTTGTATCTCCTTGTCTCCCCATGGGCCAGTGGTTTTCTTTGTGGCCAAGGAAGACAGTTATTTAAGGTTGGTCACAGATTATTGCACCCTCAATGAAGTCACTGTCAAAAACAAGTACCTATTACCCTTGGTCAACAACCTATTTGATACATTTTCAGGTGCAACAGTCTTTATTAATATTGATATCCCCTCAGGGTACAACCAGGTAAGCATTTCTCCAGGAGATGAGGCTGAAACTGCATTCAGAACAAATTATGGCTCATTTGAGTTCCGTTTAATGAACTTCAGAATGACCAATGCCCCCTTCACCTTTGCCATTCTCATGAACCAGGCCTTCATGAAACTAGTTAGAAAATGTGTTATTGTGTACTTAGATGACATAATAGTATTTAACACTCACCACAGCAACATCTTGAGCACCTACGTGAGGACCTAAAAAACCATTGAAAACATCAACTCAAGGCCAAGCCCTCCAAATGCAAGTTTCTTTGTGACAAGTTATTGTTCCTGGGCCATACAATCATGTCAGCTGGCATCAAATCTGACCCTGCCAAGGCTTCTGCCATCACCAAGATGCCCCCAACTACCAACAGTGGTCAGGTAAGGTCATTTTTAGGAATGTTTGCTTATGTGAGCAAGTTCATCCTGAACTGCAGGGAGTTGATTGCCCCGCTGATGGAAATCCTCAATACAAAGAAGAAATTTGTATGGACGCCCACCCAATACCAAGCATTTAAAAAGCTCAGAGTTTGACAACAGCCCCAGTACTCCAGTTCTTCAACCACCACAGCCAATATGAGCTGGAAACTGATGCCTCTGACCGCATTGTGGAGGGGGGGTCTTCAGAGTAGAAACCAAGGATAGTACCTTCCTTCCAGTAGCCTACAAGTCAATGAAACTCACAGATATGGAACAAAGATATCCAATCCATGACAAGGAGATGGCGGCCATTGTCTACTGTACTAAAAAGTGGCTTTGCTATCTCAAGGGGGCCAAACATCCTCCTCATGTCCTGATAGGCCACAAATCCTTGCAGTACTTCAACACACAGTCCCGCTTGACAAGGCAACAAGCTGGTTGGGTCAAGCAGCTGTCCCCCTACCAACTTTATACAAGTGCAGGCCAGGGAAGAAGCTAGTTACGGCTGACACTCTCTCCCAGCTGTATGTTGAGTCCATTACAGGGGACAACAGGCTTGACCCTGACTGGCCCTTGCTATACCTGCACCCAGAAAAGATGCACTATGAAGGACTCAACTCAGTTATCATCTCCAAACTCAAGGACAATGAAAGTCAGTTTGTTAAAGATGCAGGAAACATTTGCTTCTGGGCAGAAACAGGCAAGTAAAACGCCATATGTCCCCACAACACAACCTGGTGACACCATCTTGTACTATCATTGTACCCTAGGCCATATACATGGGTGCAACCATTCAAGATTATTAAATGTAAGGTCTGGTGGCCCTGTATGCTCCAGGACATCTTGGACCTCTTGGAGACTTGTGTGTTGTGCACAAAGAACACCTCCAAGCCTGCTCTGCCCAAATTAGTGCTCCCCATCAAAGTCATGGAACCTTTTGAACAATGGGCCCTTGATATTGTTGGTCCCCTTCCTGAAGATAAGCTGGGTAAGAAGTACATTGTTACCACCATCAACTACTTCACACAGTGGCCAGTGGCATGAGCCACAACAAATCACACTGCCACCACTATCACCAGGTTCATTGGCAAGGATATTGTAGCAAGTTTTGGGTGCCCAAAGTGTCTCATCACCAATGGCAGCTGCAAGGAACCATGTTTTTTTACATGGATCCAGATCCGTGGAACCAGCCTGTGAGAGGCCTTCACCTGGTACAACTGGTTGGAGGTCTTTTCGGCCAATCAGATCTTTTTGTTGGTGCTTAAAACATTCCTATACTTCCCAAAATATCACGTAGCCAATCAGATGGCAGCAAACTCACAGGCATTAACAATAGCCAAACCTACTGCCTCACAATAGACCCATACAGCCAATCAGAAGCTAGAAAATGGGCTAGTCACAGTAACTGTCAAACCAATTCTGCAATGATTTTGACATGCAGCCAATAAGAAGCCAGAAATTATGTTGGCCAAAGCAACTGCAAAACAGATCACCCATTATTAGGATATTGTAACCAATCAGAAGCCAGTGATTCATGGCACATCTGCAGAGACCTAATTCCAGCAGATAAAGAGACTAATTCCAGCCAGTCAAAGCCCAGAAATTCTCCTCAGATCTGTGGGGAACTGCTCCCAACACTAATGGGGCTAATTCTAGACATTCAGAGGCTGACAAGCCTCAGCTAAAGAAAAACTACCCAAAAACACACCAATCAATTATTGAGAAAAGAGCCTACCAAGGTGAAGCACCTCATACCCAAGGAAACAACTAATAAAGGCCTGACAATTACCAACTGGCAAGCACAACACAGGAAGAGCAGGGCAGGGGGATTTTCAGTCAATTGATTTTCTGATAACAGATTTTCAGTCAAATTTGATCCAACTATAGTTTTCTTTATATGTAAATTTTTTACTTTTACAAAAACAAATACTTGGAAGTAAAAAATAAATAGATTTTTATTTATAAATAGTTATTTTTTTGAAAATTTAAAATTTTATTTTGAGTTTTTAAAAATATAATAATTAAATTGTCTTACAAAGAGGTGTTTTTTTTAAAAAAATCAGGCCTGATAAATAGAAAAATAATAAAAAAATTAATAAATATATATACTAAAGTTTTCAGTAATAATTAAATAAAATTTTAAGTCTTTTAGTTTTGTAAAAATAAAAAAGTTACATATGAAGAAAATTATATTTGGATCAAATTTGACTGAAAATCTGTTGTCGGAGAATCAATTGACTGAAAATCCCCCTGCCCTGGAAGAGCTTCAAGTTAGTGGATTAAAACACTCACAATTGGTTAGAAACCTGGTTCTTGCTCTTTTAGTATGCAGTATACTGAAAAGCTTGCAGTGGCTTTCAGCTACAATGTACATTCATTCAGCCAAGCCAGTAAGTTTCAGAGAACATAATACAGCCCAGTGTTGTATTTAAACTTTCAATTTCCTTGTTGATACCTTGCTCCAACAACTTTTATATATCCTGAATACTTGAAATAAAAAATCCTCTATATTGTCAATCTTGATTAGTAGAGCCCTTTCTAATCTCCCATAGGCCATGTGCAAGCCTGAATACCTGACTTGAGTAATACTTCTCATCTTGCTATAGGTTTACCAAGCAGAAGCTGAAGGCATCCCCAAACCTCCTCCAATGCCTACCAAACCTGTAGAAGACTTCTATTAGTACTTTTTTGGACCCAAACTCTCCACTATCACTATGTTGAAAGAACCACCTTTCCTCTCATTATCCACCTCAATGCACCTTGGTATGTAATGGGGTACACTAGTCTCTACTATTGTCTCCAGCAGTTCTCCCCTTTTATGGGGCGCTTTTAGTTGTTGGGACAGATTTTTAACATTTTAAGGATTGAAGTTCCTGTAGGGACAACCCTGGTGAAGTTTAACCTAGGGGTATTACTTCACTCCTTGGAAAAAAAACTCCCCAATAAGTGAATCTGTAGAGTTAATCTCCCCTTTGGCTTTAGATTGGTCCCTTCACCCAAAAAAACCAAGAATTCCATCCATCCTCCTTCCAAACTGTTAAACCTGCTTTCAGATTTGGCTCACACAGTTAATAAATGCTCTGTCCTAGCATATCCCATGGCCCCCTGTCTTTTCTGTCCCATCATGGGACAAAACACTGGTCAATTTAGACTATTTACTGGCCTGGTGTCAGCCACTGTTAAAGGCAAACCAGATTAACCCATCAAAGCTTGCCACTTGCCTCTCTGCAGCTTCATTGAATGAAGGTGAAACCTCTCCCCAGGTTAGATAAAGTCCCAACAGCCAATTAGATGTTACCCTGGGAATTAAAGTAAAACCTTCCAGCTTTCCTGCCCCTGAGGTGCAAATTTTCTACCCTGGCCAATCAGGGGGCTCCCTTCCACCTGCAACTTTCAATGGTTGAAATTTCCCCCCTCAAAAATGAAGCAGGCTCATATGGGCTCCCTGCTTGTCTATTCTTTCAAATTAAAGTTTTAGAGACTTTCTAAAATATTATTCTTCTTAGCAGGCTCCTTCTGAGTTGATAGTTCAAATTTTAAAGATTTATCTTTTTCCTTTGATTTCCAGGCCCTTTTTTCCTTCCTGGGTTCCCTAAATTTGATGTTAGTGTTAACAGCATTTTTTACCTATATTTGCGGCTAAAATCAAGTTTAAACACTAAATTAGCATTAGAAAATTATTTAAATTCTTACTGCAAGTCAAATTTGGCTGTTTCTGCTTATTTTTCAATCCAAATAGCCCTAAGTTGATGGCAACAACGCTCCTGGTGTTCTTATGCTGCTCTCAAAGCCTTCAGCTCACTCCTAAAATTCCTGGTGCTCCAGCACCCCCTCCTCAAGTTACCCACTTTCCCAATCTTTTCAACAGGCTCCCTGGCTTCTAAATTTGTACCCAAATAACAAAATATTCTCCCACTGCTCAAATTTGGCATCTCTTCTTTGGCTTCTTCTTTGTTGCTTTTGTGGTCCACTTCACCAGGACTGTGGGTTCAAGTTACTAGTTTCTTTCATCTGGTGGTGGGGATTTTATCAGGCTCCTGTACCTGTTAGACAGCATGCATGGCAAGGCCAGGACACTTCTTTTCATGAGAGAGTTCTTGATGTACAGTTTGATGTGTGATGACTTGTACCCTGGCTTCTTTTTTAGTCCCTAACCAGCTCATCAACATGACTTTCCCACTTCCTCCTCCTTCCATCTTGGTGGACCCATCAGTTCATCAGGAAACCAAGTTGGTATCAGTGTGTGCTCCCCAGTGTTTCCCCTAGTTTCTTTCTGGTATTCTCCTAATGGTACTGAATGCCTACCCTCCTTCATTGACCCCACTGGCGTCCCAGTGGACACCTGCCCAAGTAGCCATCCCAGTTATACTCTGGGCGGCATCCTAGTGGGTAACTCTCCTGGGATGGGAGCCAAGCTTAGTTAGTTTAGCTCCCCTCTCTTACAGGATCTCTGAAAAAAATAGACTGAGGTAGCATTAGGGCATCTTCAGAAGTGGTTCTGGTCTAAGAGGAGGTAGTTTTTACAAGGAAGTGTTATCATCATACATGCCTTCCACAGCAGCTGTTTTCAGTTCAGGTCTGTATAGTTGAGTCCCTTCTTAGAGCAGAGTCAGCCATCTACCTGGACCACAAACCAAGTCTAGCTAGTTATTGGATGACTACTAGTTGATGGAAATGATTTTTTCAATCTAATCAGAGCTTCCTTAGACAAATAAAATAGTGTTCTATTTATCTTAGGCAGTTAGCCTTGTAGTCCAATCTATTGTGGATTCTTTCATATACCATTTCAATAGTGGTTCACCTGAAAGCCTATAGTTTCTAGGATAAACTAACATTCAGAATAGTTGTGATATAAATTACATATGTAGGGAATCTTTAGCTGCACACTAATTATGAGGAGGTGGATACTAATGCATCTTGTGCATTGAAATATGGGCACAGCTTATGTCAGAAATTATTCAATGGTTAATCTACCTATTTTTGCAGCCCAGCTGCCCATGCTTTTTTATTTTAATACTTGTATTATTTCACCTGTTCTGTGTACTTTTGTTTATTGGTTGAATCTTTTAATTAGTTAATTTACCAAATTTTATGACAATTATTTAGCAAAAATTAAATGGTTAAAATATGAATTGATTGCCATGGCAGCACTCACAATTAAATTGAGTTGTTGTGGTGCCTATTATTATTAATAGGTGGTGTACATTGAGAGATAGTTTTGCTGTGGTAGCTTTTGATCATTACTTTTATTTTTGCCTTGATGTGAGAATACTGAGAATTGACTAATAATGCTGTTCATTTCTAATCAGTATAATGGAGTTAATAATCCTGGACTATTAATACAGGGGGAATTTACTGCTGATAAATCCTCTCAGCAATCATTTTCAACCATAAAATCTCTATATAAAGCATTTTCCACTGTCAAATTCTTATGCTAATTAATTACCACCGCTAAATCCTCAAATTTATTATCTACCACCAGTAAATCTAACTGACTATTAGGTTCTGCTGTTAAGTTTATCTGGCTAATGATTTTCATCAGTAAACCAGATTAGACTAATCACTGTTTATATCTGCAGCATCCATCTATTTCATCTTCTGTATCCATATGATTAGCTACAACCTGATTAAAAAATATATTTACTGATGTAAACCCACGCTTGATAAGGAATCAACCTAATTCTTGGATTTGAACCAGGCTTGCATAGGCTGCAAGTTCTGGTCCAATTAGCAACACACATATACATTTTACTCCCTGATAAATTCCAAGCCATTTTCTTCCAAAAAAAATCCTGTACATACACTGAAGTGAAATCCTGAGTTTTAATTCCCAGCCAACCAGGTGGCTTACTCATTCAGCCATCTAGCATAAGTCAGGAGGCCATCTGCACAGGAGAGGCATGATCCTGCTTTTTCCCGGACTCTACACCACTTTACATAGCCAATTGGATCATTTTAAGTCATTTGAATAAGATCACAGGTAGAACTAGATTATCAGGGCCCAACAAGAGGCAAATCTGATGCACCCAGAGTGATATTCAATGCACTACTCAAGGCCCCCTAAGCAAAAATATTTATTCCTTCTTTATAAGAAACCCCATAGACCAACTAGTTTAGAGACTTCATAAATAAAACCATAATAAAGTTAATTTCTATTCTTTGAGAAGTCTTTGTACAAAAAGACAGGTAGAATTTCATTCACAGGTCTTAGCTAACAACTTAAGAGTCATAGTTGTGAACATAAAAGCTATAACCCCAGAAAGATTTACAAAATCTCTTTGGATAATTCAAAAATCCCCCGAACCCTTACAGTGGGCTCTTTATTAATTAGAACACTTCTTTCTCTACTGTATAGGTATAGTTTTTTTAGCACTAGCATAAACAGACTTTATCATTACTTTTAATGCTATATACTAATTATTAAGCTGCTTTTGTGATCCTTAAGAAGATTAAGTGTCTATTTTAAAATAATATACTTTATTTAAGATACCCTATTTATTTTCCTATATTCTAATCTTGGCTTCTTCTTACTTGAGTGCCTTGCTAATTTTGGGTTGATAAAGTGGCTTATTACCTGAACTCATGGAATTAATACTTCTCTATATTGAAAGCTGGATTATAATTCAATGGCTGGGGTTCATATAAATCTGGATTAGCTCTGAGATGCTCTAATAGCTCTAAACTTCAAGGGCTTGGAGCCTATTATCACCTTTATTTAAGAACAGCTTATTGACAGAAATAGATTGAAAACATGGGGGTAAAAGATCCTTCACGTTTTATGGAGATAGATAGCTCTTGGCCACTAAATAAATTTTAGCTTGAATGGGATTTTATAGAATAGTGATTAAAGGTTGTTATGGATGCTTTCCTAGGGTTTAAATTGAAGTCCATAACCTCCTATAATTTGGTCCTATTTTAAGCCTTGTTAATAGATTGTTGAGTTTCTTCTAAAAGTTGAAGCTATAATTTTTTATATGTTTTATTATTATTGGCTTTAACTCTATTAATTCAATTTAAAATGATAAAACTAACCAATAATAAATGATTAATGAGAATTTAAAAAAGCTATCCGGAATTGTTGGTAAAAAATATGGTTCTCATTACCTTAGACTCTTCTATGCTTTTAGATAGTGTAATCATTATATCTAAATAAAAAAGATAATTTTTAAAAGTTTGTGGGCATGGGCAAAAGAGCTTAAAGTCTGGGGTAAGACCAATTTGTAAATATTGAAAACAAAGCCAAGCTAAAAACTGCAGAGCTTATTTTTTTGCAAA
>CAKOGF010000185.1:0-14888 GCA_933228935.1 Pemphredon lugubris
GGTTGGCCCCGCTTTGACCTCCCGTATTGCTGAGCTATCTACTGTGGTCACCAACCAGGGACAACGCCTTGACACTTTAAGTACAAACATCTCAACCACAACAAATGAGGGTGCTTGTAATCGTGAGGCCCTAGACATCCTTGAAGGAAGTGTTTGCCAGTTATGGACCCTCCAGCCTCCTGTCAAGTCAGAACCCGACTCCTCCCCACGCATCAATATGGTAGATAGTAATAATAATACTGGGCCAATTCCTGAGGCCCACTTCAAGCCCACTTTCAAACAGGTGTTTGATCCTAAGACCTCTACTATAGCCACGTTCCTTACCATATATGAGACTGCAATGAGAAGAGCCTCTGATGAGGTAAAGAAGGAACACATCCTAACCTGCCTCCACCCTACCTGTCAAGAAGTAGTTGTTCCTGAACTTCCGTCTATTACGTCCTGGGAAGACATGAAGCAACTGCTAACTGACGAGTTTGGAGGAGACCTCAGTCTAGAAGTCAAGAAAGATGCCTTCATGCATATAGCCTTTAAACCAAAAGAAACGTTGGCCAAGTTTGCTGATAGATTCTATATGGAGGGTCAACAACTCATCACTAGCAGGCAACTGACCACCCACGAAGCCTATACTGCATGCACCCAAGCCCTCAAAGTCAATCAGCTCCTTTGTCTCCACTTCAAAGCTCACAAGGCGATGCTTACTTCCATGAAGAGTATTAAGACTCTCTTACAGGATATGCACCTCACACACTCTGGGACAGTAGTTAGAGAGAGCAAGACTGCCTCCTCCTCTGGATCATCTTCTCGGACTCCGCGCATCTTGACTATGGATGCTCAAAGCCAGCCTAAACGCCAAGGATGTCACAACTGCGGCGTGGTTGGGCATCATTCCCGCGTGTGCACCAACCCTAAGGTTGAGGGAGCTGATCCCAGGTCACACTCAGGAAAAGGGACGTCAACCTAGAGGCGGAGATGCTCTTGGTTGACTCAAATCCTCAGTCTCCCCCCTCTCTGCCTGTTGTGTTATCAGGATCTGCAGCCCTACCTCCTCCCATTCTACACCTATTCCATGATATCTCCAATGAATCTGATGCCAGTGAAAATGATGAAGAAGATCAGGAAGCCTATGGCTATTCTGTCTTAGCGGTACCTGAGACCATCACTGTCCCCTACAAGTTGCGCTCTGGTAAAACAACTACCACCACCAAGCCTTCCCGTGAAGCTAAGGAGGTAGTTGCTCGTCCATACCTTACGCAAGCCGCTAGAGCCCCTGTCCTTGTAGAGTCATCAGAAGAAGCCACTGAAGTAGCTGACGCTGTCTTTCAAAACATCTCTATTGCTCTCCCTCTGCAAACGGTCTATAAGGAATTCCCTGGCTTAAGGTGCATGATCAAGAAATGGGATAAGGAATTGGCTGAAGCACAAGATGTCTTAACAGTCCTTCCTCCGTTTGGACGTACCACAACTTGGATAGAAATATCCGTACAGAAGGTCAAGATCAAAGCTGTCCTGGACACAGGATCCCCTGTTAACGTTGTTTTGTCCAAACTTGTCAAGAAGCTCAAATTGGCTCCAGACCTCAACTATCACCAGACTTATGGTACAGCTGGCCTATCCATGACCAGAGCCCTTGGTGCGTATTCTGCTCTGCCTATGAGATTTGGCAAACTCCTTTTAGCTGCCCCTGCCGTGGTACTTGAGAACAACAGCTACGACCTGTTAATTGGGACCCAGTTTCTACGCGAGTACAATGGCATCATCAATCTGAAGGAAGGATTCCTCTCTATCCTTGGGTATGAAATCCCGCTTATATTTGAGGAACCTGATAAACTCCCTGGAAAACGCCTGAAGACCTGCTTGTTAGAATACCCATCTGGTATCTTCACCCTGAAATACCGCACCCATTCCTCCAACATGAAGTGTCCCCCTCCTTCTTGTGACGCTTCTGAAGGAGTACCACTTCTTGCCACATCAGCCGTTACCATCCCTCCTAGTTCCCAGGTTATAATGGACTCTCAAATCTCCTATGAATTGCCTGACCGCACCTTCTTAGAGTTGTACTCCCCGTCCTCTTTAGGTCAATTGGAGCCTCAACTATGCCCAGGCATCCTGGACGTTTCTCATAAAGAGCCTATCCATCTGCTGTTGGCTAATCTAACTCCCCAACCCATTACAGTGTCTAGAGGACAGGTGGTTGGTCATGGATGCCTCCTCAATGCCGCTGATGTACTGTCACTACACCCCTTTGGTACATTTGATGATTTCAACCTGCCTGAAGATGAACCTCACGTGTTATCCCTGTTCACCGCGGAGGACTTCCCACAGCTCTCTCCTGTACAACAAAAAGAAGTACTGGCTCTTCTAGATCAGTTCTCGGATATATTTGCTAAGGATAGCACTGATTATGGTCTAGCTAAGGGTGTCATACATCAGATAGATACAGGTGATGCCCCCCCTTCCGCGCTAAGCCATATCGCCGCAGTAGAGTGGAAGACGCTCAGGTCTCCAAGGAACTCAAGCAACTACTGGATGCTGGACTTTTAGCCCCTTCTCAGAGTCCATGGGCCTCTCCCTTGCTGATTCTTAAGAAAAAGGATGGTGGACACCGCATTGTCATGGATTACCGCCGCCTGAACTCTCTGACCAAGAAAGACTCTTACCCCTTACCACGCATTGATGATGCACTCAGGCGTCTTGGTGGGTCTAAGTTCTTCTCCGCCATGGATTTAGCCTCTGGATATTGGCAAGTTGACCTTTCTCCTGAAGATAGACAGAAAGCTGCTCTCATCACCTCGGACGGATTGTTTGAACCTACCCGCATGCCACAAGGACTTTGTAACGCCCCCGCTACCTTTCAAAGAGCTATGGACTCCATCCTCCGTGATCTCAAGCTTTCATGTGTCCTGGTCTATTTAGATGACATAACCGTCTTCAGTGCCACCTTCACTGACCATCTATCTCACCTCAAAGAAGTCTTCATCAAAATCCGAGAAGCAGGGCTTAAGCTCAAGCCCTCTAAGTGTGCCTTCTTTAAGGAGCGCTTAGAGTTTCTGGGACACAAAGTTACTCAGACAGGCATCAGACCCATGCCAAAGAAAGTAGAAGCTATTGACAGGATGTTACCACCAACTAATTTACGTGAAGTTCAAGTTTTCCTGGGAATGATGGGCTACTACCAACAGTTTATTCCTGACTTTGCTGATCTTAGTGAACCCCTAGTGCAGCTCCTACGTAATGTTCCTTTTGAATGGACATCCAGCCAGCAACAGGCCTTTGAGAGGTTAAAACAAAAGCTCAAAGAGGCCCCCATCTTGGTGTACCCCGGCTAGAATAAGGAGTTCATCCTCTATACTGATGCAAGTGACTTGGCAATTGGGGCCATCCTTGCCCAGCTAGATGATGAGGGTGTTGATCACCCTGTGGCATACACCTCCCGAGTTCTGAACAAACATGAGAAGAACTACAGTGTTACTGAAAAAGAGTGTCTGGCCGTCCTATATGCAGTCAAGCAATTCAGACATTACATATATGGCACCCACTTCACAGTAGTTACTGATCACGCGTCCCTCAAATGGCTACAACAGTTGAAAGAACCAGAAGGACGTCTGGCCAGATGGGCCCTCCGCTTGCAAGGTTACAACTTCACAGTGATCCATCGACCTGGAATCCAGCACCAAAATGCGGATGGACTATCTTGTATGCCCATCTTAGCTCTCCACCCCGCAGAAGCTGATCAACTATATGAACTAATCGGCTATCCTTCTGCTTGGGATGGTGAAACTGAGGAAGTACGTTTAGCCTTACAGAAGCTATCTCAGGACACCTTGATCCGCGACCACCAATTATTCAAGAAAGTCAACCACCAATACTTACCATATATCCGCCCTAGTCTTTGTCTCTCACTGGTCCTTCAGGCTCACAAAGATACTGGCCATGGTGGTATGTCTAAAACTTATGACTGGCTACAGAAGCACTACTATTGGGAAAACCTACGCTTGCTAATTCCCAATGTACTTGCAATTTGCCATGATTGTCAGCTCCAATGCCCCCGCGCCACTGCTCATGAATTCAAACTAGTTCCCCCCCAGCATGCCTTCCATACCATCAGTATAGATGCAGTTGGCCCTCTACCTCGATCTCGCTCTGGCTGCAGGTTTATTCTATTGGCTGTGGACCACTTCAGTAAATGGGTTGAGGCCAGGCTGACTAAGGACATAACTGCAAAGACAACGGCCGCTTTCCTTCTCCAAGATATCTTCTATCAACACGGATGCCCTCAAGTCCTGCTTTCTGATAATGGTTCCAATTTCAATGCTCGGCTAGTCACAGCAGTAGTAGAGGCGCTAGGATCTCATCAGTCTTTCTCTGCTTCTTATAACCCCTCAACTAATGGGATGTTTGAGAGAGCCAATTCCTCCCTGGTATCTATTATGAGAAAACTGGCCTACTCTGATGCCGCTAACTGGGATCTGTACTTGCCAGCAGCTCTCTTTGCCTATCGCCTCAGCAGACACCGTGTCACGGGATTCTTGCCTTTTGCAATGTTGTATGGCCAAGAGGCCACTACCCCCTCTCTGTTAGGGACTCCGTTGATTGAAGCTGACTCCTCTGAGGATCCTGAGCTGCATATCAAATCTTTAGTCAATCAAATCATTGATATCCAAGCCACCGCCTATACTACTGCCTACAAGACCAAGATGTTAGAACTCACTCCCGACAATGCCAACAGGGCCCCCCTTCCTGAGTTCCAAGTAGGTGACCATGTACTCTACTATCAACATCAAATTGGCGGCCGAGCTCATAAACTTGATTCCCTCTGGATTGGCCCCCTTGAAGTCACCTTCAGAAGAGGCTCTGAGTATACCGTCAAACTTTTGTCCAGTGGACGTCCCTTTGCTCGTGTCCACGCTAAGTTCCTACGCAAGTATACCCCCTCAGGCCAATCTAGGAGAGGGCAATGTTGTGAATGGCATTATTCAGACTCTGTTGATTTTGCCTGAGGTGGGTTCAAATCCATGGGAGGATTCAAAATCCTTATCTTTTGACTCTGGTACGCGAAATTATCCCCTCCTATAAAAGGAGCGGTATCAATTTCTGGATTCACGCCTGACCGTCAGGATCCCCTTCCCACTTGTACATGTGGCAAGTGATCCTAATGGTGGGATACGCTATCTAGAAAGATTGCATCTAGAAAACGCTATCTAGAAAACGCCATCTAGAAAGACGCCATCTAGAAAATATGCCCAAAAACGCCATCTAGAAATACTCTATCTAGAAACCCTATCTCAATTTTTTGCCCCAAAACCCACAGATAACTTTAAACTTAAATAAAAGGACAAAAAAACTTTTTTCTCATAAAATAAATAGTTCCTAGACTCAAAAATGCTCTGAAATTCAGAATCTGCAATAAAAAAAGGGGGTTAGCTAGTGGCAACAAGGTCACGCAAAGCACTAAAGTCTGAAACCCCAAAAATTAGGATTTCTGAAACCCATATATTTGTCCCATAGTGTTTCTTATATAATATTCTGAAAAATAAAAAGCTATAAAAAAACAGTAGGTTTATTGCTGACTAATAGACCTTAGGATTTGGCTCCAAGAGCCTTGGCAATACCCTTAAGATGATTAAGGCGGTCCTCTTTAGAGTAGTAGGCCATCACATCTTTTGTCACATTCACAAATTTGACCTGCTGCCCAGCGTGCTTAGAAGTAATTACCTTATTTGCAAGAGCCTGAGGGTAAAGCTGGTTACTATTTGCATGCTGGGTCTTGAGCTTGCTGATAATGACATTGAATATGGGCTTCTTCACCTTTACTAGGCGGGCAAATTGATTATGTCACCCTTCAAGTGAAGAGGTGGTCTTGGTAATCCCACTTTTAACCTGCTTAAAGCAGTTCCAACTGATGGCATCTCCTCCCTTGCGGATTCGGCACTGTCCCTGGAAAATACCCACCCACTGGGTTTCAAAGTACTGGATAAAGGGGGCAAAGACTTCTTGATTATTTGTGATAAACTTGTCCTTGAGAAGCTCATCATAAAAGGCATTCACTTCCTCTTTTCTAACCATGGCCAAGGCAGAAAAGCAGTTAAAAGCGTTTTTGGCCTCCTTGGTGCCATCTCTAAACACCAGTTTATTGAGATCTGGGTTTTTCATCAGGTTTTTGCGCAGAGCCTGGCGGTAGTGAAAGAAGCATCCTTGAGGGCTGCTCTTGAATACTTTGATAAAGGCATTTGCCTGTGCAACCTCAAAGTCAACCATCAATGTTGAATGGTAGGGGTGCAATTCAGGGGCCTTTTTAGTTGAGCTTGATTGCTCCTGACTGGATTCCTGACTGGCCTTCTTCTTCTTGCGGCCCCTCTTCTCCTTTGGATCATTTTCAAGTGTGGCCAAGATAGCATCAAGTTTAGCCTTGAGAATGACCAAGGCCTGGGCATAAGTATCCTCTCTTTTGTTGGGCAGGAAGAAAAAGACAAAGGGAACCGTGTGTGAATTTACCTGGCCATGAATTGACCAGAGCTGATAAAAAAGCTTGGGGCATGTTGAAAAAGTGCCATCAGCAAACCAGATATCACATTTGAGGAGGCGCTTGAGATCCTCTTGTGTGGCATAGCATATAATCCGGTTGGGTGCCCCTTGATCATCATCATGTAGCAGGAAAGGTTTGCCAAGCAGGGTAACCTTCTGGTCATCAGAAAGTACCAGTTCATCAATATTCTTGGCACTGACACCAAGATTGGCATCAACTGAGCGTTGGTCAGTCACATACTGCTGGAGCTTGGTCTTATTACCAACCTCTTCAATTTGGCTCTCATTGAGGTGGAGAAGAGCATGGGTCACCAACTCAGTAGAAGTCATATCCTTATTTAAAGGAATAACTTGGCGAAGAAACCAGCGCATGAGATAATAGAGTATCTCCTCTGAGCCCAAGCAGTCATGCTCAATAGTGAGCTCCTTAACTCTGGTGAAGCCATAGGTGGTTAGTCTGGCAGGGCAGCCAGCACTTTCACAGCGGTAGTGGTGCTGTGCCAATTCCTTCTTCTCATCATTGCAGGTGAAAAGACAACCATCCTTGACAAAGCCAGCACCTCCCTTCTTTGTCATGATAGGGAAAGAGTCAGGAAAAACGTCTGGGACTTTGAACTGCCCATTGTCATTACAGATGTTGGTGACTCTGTGCAAATCCCATGTCAAGATGGGGTCCTCACTTGAAGTAGTTGAGGTACGCTCCTCATAGCTTGTTTCAGTGTCTTCTTCATTGTCAGATTCTCTGCTAAAGTTGAGCAGTTTTTTCCTGGATTTCAGAAGGGGAGTGTACAAAGGGGGAGTGGGGAGGAGTAGGGCTCTCTCTCTGCTGCTCAGGAGATGAAGTGGGAGCCTTAGAGGGTGTCTTTCTCTTAGTGGGTTGCTTGGGGGGGTAGCCTTAGTCTTTCTGGCCTTGGTGGGAGTGGACTTGCCCTTGGAGGCCTTGGGGTTGGCTTGCTTGCTTGACTTGGGAGGCATCTAAAGTGGAATTAGTACTAAAATTCATGTGATTTGGGGTCTAATTTTAAATACAAAAAAAGCTAGTTTTTATTATACAAATATATAATATTTTTACATATTATTGTAGAGAAAAGTTCAAATTTTTATATATCGAAATTTGAATGTTTTTTAATTTGTAATTAATATTTTTTTGCTATAAGCAAAAGTATGCAAAACTTATGTTTTTATCCGCATTTGTGTTTCTAGATGGCGTTTTTGAGATGCCGTTTTCTAGATGGCGTGTGCCGAAAACATAAGGATTTTGTATATTTTTTATTTTAATTTAATATATCCACGGTGGAGCTATCTCAACCGGCCCAAAGTACAAATCTTTGATATCTCTTATATACTAACTTATAAAACTAAGGCTAAAAAGTACCCAGCTGTTTAGAGGAGGGCTTTTTGTATATACATGCCAAATTTCAGAAAATTCCTTACATTTTTTACTAGAGATGAAAATCAGTGGTAACTTCAGAATTGAAAAGTGGAATCAACTAATTTGAGATGGGGTATTCTAGATGGCGTACTATGAGGCCATATGTAAAAACAGGTTATTCTACATAAACACACTGTGTGTGTTAAAACTATTGGGTGCTTAGAATCCTGATGAGTTTCAAGATGATGTTTATTGTGATGGCGTAACTAGCCACTTTACTATATAAAACCATTAGTAAAAAATATTATTTTGGATGTGCCTCTTTTAAAGGGCTGCCAAAGATAAATTATAAATATAGTATACTAAATGTGGCTCTTTTTTAATAGCTATATTATACAGAGATAATACTATCATAATGATACTTGTTTGGATTTAATTAAAAGTGGAATTCTGGATTGCTACCACACATTATTCTTATACATCAGGGAACAGGCTCAGATTTATCCCAAAAAGTTGTATTATTAATGAATTCTTGATGCCGTCTTTCTAGATGGCGTTTTTTGAGATGCCGTTTTTTAGGGAATTACTAAGTAAGTTTATAGTAAATCCTGCTTATTTTGATAAGCCGCATTTTAGTTTAATTTGAGATGCCGTTTTCATAATAGCATTTTTTGAGATGGCGTAATTGAAACCATTAACAAAAAAATAACTATTAAATAGTTTCAATTAAGCTTTTTTTATTTCCGATTTTTGGAATTCCAACCTTATTTCGAAAATAACTCGAGATGGCGTCTTTCGAGATGGTGTTTTCGAGATGACGTGTCCCACCATCCTAATAACCCACTGTATTCTGTGGTGTTCATTCACAGTATATATTCCTATTTTTCTTCTCAATAAAATCTAAGTTCTACATACTCTCTTTTCTTGTGTGTTCCCTCGTACTTCAGCGCGCCCTCCCTAGACGCTTCTAGAGGAGTTGATTTATTACACGTTCAGTAATAGCAGCGACAAGGTAAACGTCCCCTTCTCGCTTCCTCTCTGCTAACCGTTTGGCTTAGTACAACCTCAATCCTACCGTTAGGATTTTGCCGCCGTGCCCTCCTTGCTGAGTCCTTGCAAGTGCACGACACTCTTGACAAGGGCTTGCTTGAAAAGCCCAGTACCTAACTGAATAAGTCTCATTATATACCTGACAGAAGTTGATCAGGGCTTCATAGATCTCATATGAGAAATAACTTGCTCATTAAACCTCAAGCTAATTACATAAATACAACCCATCCTCATTTAGTCATAAGGCAAGCTGGCACAAAAAAAGAGATTTCTGCATAAACAGCTCATTTATGCTTTCTGGCTGGCTAGAAAGTGTAATTACAAAAACCTTTTATAGAAAAAAATGGTCAGATATTAGGGTCGATTTTTTGATCTAGCTATTTAATAGTAAGTTAATTAAAAGGATAGGCTTGAACTGAGCTAAAAGATTTCTACTCAGTTTGGTAAAAATATAGCTGGTTTTGCTGGTAATATCTACAAAATAGTACTAGTAAAAATAAGACGTGTAGCCACAATAAACTTCTTCAAAGATGTAGTAATACTAATGAATAAACTAACATGGTTTATTTAGGCATCTCAACAAGAAAAAAGTATTAGTTTTCCAGCTATACCCTGTGGATAAATTAAACTGTGACGGAAATTGCGGGATAGTAAGAAGCTATGTTCAGATTGTGGGGAATAAACACCCAAATTCACATAGAATTGAGTATTAACCACCAATGGAGCTTCAAATAGCGCTTGGTGAAATTTCCAAAAGTTACTCCAGGATTCAAGAGAACAATCAAAGAGATCCAGAGTAAACCAAGATAAACCACCTGAGATGTTAATAACAACTCCTCAGAGTAGAACTCCAGACATTGAGATATCAGAATGGTCTCATTTTTGGATTCTGAAGGAGAGTGTAACAATTCAAAACTAAAAAGAAACATTAGTAAAAACGTTTAGAATTGTTATCTGTGTTTCTTTTTGTTTTTTGTTCTGTCAGAGCCTATTTTCCTTGTTTTTGGAGGCCTCTGGGCCTGTTTTTCTGCTGCTTAGCAGCAATTGGCTTTGATTGACGCTGCTAAGCAGCACAACAGCTTCTGCTGTTTATTTTTCCTGTTTTTTTCTCTTCTTCTTTTGGTGCTCCCCTGTTGGGGAATATTTAGATATTAATCTATGATCTTCTGCCCATCATCTGGGCAGTTTTGTCAATCTTCTCCTTTACTTCTATAAATAAAGCTTGTTTTGAAGAGTAGGCTTTTAAGCTGAAATTCTAAGTGGTCTTTACCATATTTTGCTTCATTTTTTATCTCTTTAAATCTTTCTTCATTTTGATTCTTAAAGAATATTGTTTATTTTTTATTTTGTTATTTTTTTTTAAACAAGTGGAGCCTTAGGAATTTTATCTTATTTAGTTTCCACTATGGAATTGCTTAGACAACAAGCCATGAGCTTGTTGTTGCCCTTTTCTTCTTTCAAGGAGTCCTTTACCTCCCAACTTTTAAGATATTCAGACAGTGAATACCCTAAGAATACCCTAACATTGATATACCTTTAGTTACCAATAAATCGCTTTTAAATACTCTATTCTACATTTTATGTCTTGGATCAGTAAACTCCACAACCCTTTTTTTACTACAAGTTTATTGCTGGATTAGTAAAGGTATTATTACAGACAGTAGCTACGTTTTTTATATCTATTGAATTTTAATCCTAACACTCTTCATGTGTTAGTTTATAACTTATCTCCTATTTGGGCAAGGCCCTACAGAGAGCTAAAAACATTGGGGACAACAGTCCCAACATTGGCTGGTGCAAGGACAAGGAACTTGATGCAGGGCCCCACCTACCTGTAATGATCCTGTTCAGGATAAGATTATAAAGAAGGTAGTGGAGTAAACTCACTACCAGCTTCATTTAGATTATAAGAAAAGTAGATAAGTAATTGTTTTATTGATTTTTTTTGAATGACTCAACTCTTAAGAGTTGAGCTTAGGGAAAATTTCAATAAGTACCAAAAATCAACTAAGCAATTACCACCTGAATCTATATCTTGGAGCCTGTCTCATCATAGTAGAGTATAACTGGTCCAGCATGAGAAAAACCCTCAAGTGATTAATTTCTGATGGCCTTTATGATAAATGAGGCTGTATCTAGTGACTCTTATATTACGTCTATTTATCAGTGTCAACTTAACAGGGGAAGTTAAATCCTGACAGTGCACTAGTACTGCAGTTACCCATTTTTGATCAACAGTTTTGTTCAAATCTTCAGTTTCTGTTAGTTTATATAGTGGTTTTTCTCATTCACAGTTTTCCAGATAGTTAAGTTAATTTCTGGCATTATAAAATCTACCATGCCAAAAAAGCAGCATGTAAAAATAAAAATCTGGATAAAATTACATTGTAATTTTCCCTTTCCAACAACCTATTTCATGATTTTACAACTCTTGAGAACCAGTTTTGTGCCCAAGCATCATTCAAACAAAAACACCTATGTTCTTGGCACTCCATAACATTTCAGAAGCTCACAAAACAGCAAAAAATGATAAGCAGATCATAAATTACAATAATCCAACAGTGGAAAATGATTAGCTGCATCAGCAGAAAGCTACAGAGCTCTCAAAACTATCATGTTATCTTGAAAACAATAAGGAATTGGTTAAATTCCTTTCAAAATAGTCAAGTAGTTAAAAAAACAAGGGAAGCCACTAGTTTCCTCCTCCTCTGTGAATTATTCCTAAGCCTCCAAATGATGATTATTAAGGGCTTTATAGTTAGTTCCTCTGTTTTGTCTTAGGGTTTCAAAAGCTAGGATAAGTGCCAGATAACCCTCACTTTTCTCAAAGAGCCTTTTCTTAGTTTAAGTCTCATTTTTTATTCTGCATGTGAGTATTTATACTCTTTGTTTTCATTCTATAATACTGTCTAGCAATAAATAATTCTGTAACTATCTTATTTTACTTAGTCATATTCTGATACTTTTAGCCCTTCATCATAAAGGGGTTCTTATTCCTCCTCATATATCTATCAGGAATATTCCTGACATTAACCAACTCTCTGTCAAAACACCAAGTTGGGAAAAGATAGGAGATGCCAATCCAAGAAATGCACAATTTGACTTGGATTTCCCCCCATTCATTGGGGAAAATAAAAATAAAAATAAAGTTGAAACAGGACTTGGCCAGCCCTGGAATAATTTATCACCCAGGCAAGTGCCCACCAGCACCCAGCCAGCTGCCAGTGGGCCTCCTGCCGGCCTCTGACCCACCTGCCAGCTAATCAGAGGTCCCCATCCAATGCAGCCAATTAGAAAAGTCCCTGATAAAAGGGGAAGAAACAGAGAACAATTTACGCCCATCAGAAGAGGGCCAAACTGAAGTTGTAATTGTGAGCAGCAATTCTACCCATAACCAGTGTGATCCTGAACCCCAGGTCACACGGTTGAGTCCAGACCCCAACCAAACCATGCCTTCTAAGACAAAAAAGATTATGAAAGTTCCATGGGTTGTCACCTCCACCTGTCCACCTGCCAGAGGAGATCATTCTCCCAGTCAAGAATGGCCAAACCCACAACAGATAGGCCAAGAAAAAAGGTTTGACATATTCTCAAAACCTAATTCTTAATCCCATCCTCCAAACTTTTGGGATCTCCAATCCCTTGTTTTCATTCCCACTTGCAAAATTCTGCACAGTGGGAGGCACTATAAATAAAGGACCCCTCCTCAGTAATAGCTTGTGCTATTATTGAGTTTAATACCCTCAATAATTTAAATTCTTCAAACAAACTACCACTTTCTATACACAAAACTCTTAGGAGCCAACCTCCAACTAGTAGTCTCCAATCCAGGGAAGATGAATCACCTCATCTTCACAGCTATGTTGACAGCTTGCCTTGGAATTGGGGGATACCAACAAGGGCCAGAGTATTTTGGGCCTTTGCCAGAAGGGTTAGGCCACAATTAATACCATAATCCTGGGCAACTCAACACGTCTCACACTGGTTTATGGCCTCCCCTCATATCACCACACTCAAATGTGAACATTGCTGTCCATACCTTCTTTTACTACATTTTAACCTACTTTGCGGGAAGTTTTGGGAGGTACAACATCCACACCAAAGTGTTCTGGTGGTTGATGACCATTTACCCAATCCTCACCACCTTGACCAGTTTCCAGATTTCCAACCTTCAGCCGTATCTTCTTCAAGTAGTACCAATAATGTCTGGGTATTACAATATCCAATCTTATTTTGGATTTTTAGTGATGCCATTCAGGGGCCTGTCCAAGGAACCAACTGGCGCAACTCTTAGCCTAGTGACGCCCATTCAGCTGAGAGTTTATCTAATGGATGGTTCAAGTACAACACCAGCCACTGGGGGGAAAAGTTTAACTATAAGCATAAATTTGACAATGCAGGTGAGGAAGACCCCCTAGTTTGTCCCAATGCTTCCTTCTATCTGTTGCTTTATTTATCAGGATACTATCTTCTTGGGAGGTTTAGTAATCTTTTGGGAAGATTCTCCTTCTTGGGTCAATTTAGCCATTTGACCATGGTAACTATTCCCATTGGGTCAGTAATTGCAGGGTTCAATTTAGGAGCTCTTGTATATAAGGTGGGTAGACTCTTGCCTGCCCAGTGGATCTCTGACACATTATAATATAATAAAATCCTGAAAATTTTAAATGTTCTATTTGTATAACTACAGTTATTTATTAAGTATTGATGTCAACAAGGGAAGAACAGGCTGTTTTCCAGCTATAATCTGCTGAGAAAATAAATCTAAACTTACTAGTGACTTCTTATTGGCTTTCAAGGGCTTATTATTGGCTTGGTCATCTTTCAAACGTTCTGATTGATAAGTTAATAACATCAATCCGTCAATGGCACTCTTGGACAGCTGGCTAGGGCATTTGGGTCTCATTGGCATTCCCAATTCCAAATTCTTTAGTTCTGAGGGGGTTGGCCAATTGGAATCTTTTCAGCTTGGCTTTGAAACGTTTTCTAATGTTCCCCAGGCTTGGTTGGAACCAGGACTCAATTCAAAACTTAGAGCTTAAGGTTTATTCAAGACAATCAATGTGATTGTTTTTCAATTGATCAGTCAATCAATCAATTGGTTGCAAAGGGCAAACCAATATAATATAGGGTTTTTGTTGGGCCTATTTTGGGCCTTAAAAATATGGTGGACAATGCCTATACCTGCTTCAGTCCCATCTTCTCAGTGAGGATAGAAGTAGTAAACCTGGTATCCTGACACTCCTCTGCTGTTGCCACTCTCTATCATATACTTGGCTGTAAACACTAGCATACTGCATTATACTCTACTTTGCTGGAAGTTTTTGGTGTTATAATACTCACACAAAGGTTTTTAAATGAACCATGACTGTGTACCTCATCCTTATGTTACAACTGAGACCACTAATTTAGTTAACACTTATCTTACAACATTCAGTGGAACTTCCTGAGCCTCTCAGGCATATCTCACACCATACAGCCTATTGAAACCACTGACAGGATTTGGTTCAGTACTTCCAAAAAAGGGTTGAAGCCAATTATGTTTGAACAAGCCTCAAAAAATTATTTGTTAAGATCAAACCTTACTTAGATCACACTACCTCTTTATAGTTTGATAGCTCTTCTCTATGATATATAGATCTTTTACTTTAAATAAGGGATACCATCCCTTTTTATTCTCTATCTTTTTCTATTAGACTGTTGTCTGCCTTATCTAACTACTGAACTATAATTAATTCAATTGCAACAAATTTATGATTGTGTTTTCAACAAGACTCATTATTATTGAACCACATAGGATTGCATCAATATATAGGGTGAGCATATTTTCAGCCAATTATTTTTCCTACAACAGATATTCAGTCAAATTTGATCTAATTATAATTTTCTTCATATGTAACTTTTTTAGGTTTAGAATAATAAAACATTTATTTTTTTATTT
>CAKOGF010000186.1:0-14879 GCA_933228935.1 Pemphredon lugubris
CCTGATAGTTTTGAAGGCTTTCCCCACAGCCAATCAGAGACCTGACCCTAGGACCTCCATGGACCAGAAGACCACCCCCAAAGATGCTATTCCAGAACAGAAGGAAGCAACTCTTCACCCCCAGGAACCAGCCAATGAGGATCATTCCGTAGCCAGTGCCTCCAACAGAGTTTTGCTGCCCTCCCATCCCGTGAACCCCCTAATGCTGGGAAAAAATCCCTCTGGCTGATGAGAGTTCTGGCAGTGGGGTCCTATATGAACCCCATGGACTCTACTCCAGACATCATCACCATTTTTTAATAAAGGTTATGAGACATTGAGTCTCCCAAATACTGCCATATTTTCTCCTTGTAACTTGTCAGTTTAATCACCACCCTAGTTTGCCCACCAGTACTGCGTCCGCCATCTTAGAATGCACAAGATGCTACCCACCAGCCAACCTACAATTAGACATGGAGCCACCCATCACTCCGAAGCCCATGCCTATGCCCCCACCCAACCTTCTGCCTGACCCCTCCAGCAAGTTACTTGGCATTGTGTACATTACCCTCACTGGGGTGATGGACACAGTAGTGCCAGCCTCTGGCCCTTGGTTGTGGGTAGGAAAATCCTTCTCATACCTCCTTAAGTTAGCTCCAATTGTGTGGTGGGCCCTGCCTGCCAGCCCAGCGTCCCATCCTCTCCCTGGGGACGGGGTGCCGCCCGTTCATGGTTGGATCCCTGACAGATAGGCCACCAGGGGGTGGTATATGAAAAATGTAAGGTTACGCCTCCCCTTTAGGCCTCTACTTCAATCTCCACCAAATGCTTGGGGATTTCTACCAAATTATGCTTGGATATTTATACAAAAGTCATCAAAAAAGCCCAAGAAAAGCTGTCATATTATTACTTGTTGAATTATCCTTAAAGCTGCCCCCACCTAACCCACCTAAGAGATACCTCTGATTAAATATCATGTGCAAGTATGGCCAGGAGCAGTTTTTGTGCATCCAAAGTAAGTTTCTAAATTTTAAATTGAGTTGGTTTCCTTTGGATTTTTCCCATTCAAAATTTGTCCAGATTTTTCTGCCTCAAGAAATGCACCCACATTTTCTGGTATCATTGTTTGATTTTTTTGTGCCATTTAACCTCCCACTCTAACCCTATTACTGTCATGCACTCGCAAGGACTTGGTGAGGAGGGTACGGCGGCAGAATCCTAACAGAAGGATTGGATTTGTACTAAGCCAAACAGTTAGCAGAGAGGAAGCAAGAAGGGGATGTTACCTTGTTGCTGCTATTACTAGGTGTGTAATAAATGAACTCCTCTAGAGACGTCTAGGGAGGGCGCGCTGAAGTACAAGAGACACAAAAGAAAAGAGTATGTAGAACTTAGATTTTATTGAAAATAGAATAGGAATATATACTGTAGTTATTCACCACAGAATACAGTGAGGTAATAGGATTACTTGCCACTTACACAAGTGGGGGAAGATCCTGAATGCGAGATGTGCAGGGAGAAATTGATACCGCTTCTTTTATGAAAGGGATATAATTTTGAGCACCAAACTCAAAAAATAAGAAATTTGAATCTATTTCTAGATTTGAACCCACCAAAGGAAAGATCAAAAGAGTCTGAATGTAGCCATTCATGACAATTACCTCCCTTAAATGAATGCAAGAGTTGTAAAAAACCTTGCTTCATCATTCTATAACCTAATAAAGTTTGAAATTTGTTAGTATCCCTGGCCATTTGGGTTTATCTGTTGCTTTAGAGTGTTCAGTTGATTCCTTTCCCCCTTTGGTCTCCAAGGAATTGTTAGTGACAACCTTTTGGTTGTTGCTGAAATCATGATTTTAATCAGGATTGGGAGCAAGGTTTTATCTCTTCTTAATCTGTCCCCCCAATTCTCACAAAAGAGGTTTCTTAAGGTTGATTATCAATACCTGTGACTGATTTCATTAGGGCAGAATAGGTGAATGACTGATTTCAGTAATTGATAAGGTATGTAAATAAGCTGTATATTGATAGTTACCCATATTATACAACAGTTTGAGTTAATCCAGAGGGTGGGCTATTATTATCTTGTTAATAATTTAGCTTTTCAAAATATTTGGAGTCATAGATTTAAAAATGCTCTGGATGACTACTATTGCTTCAATTGTTTGAAGTCATCCTGGTAAATAATGAGCCATCAATGTCTAGTTGTTAAAAGTGTTGATAGGTTGAAATTGTGAAAAAGCCCCAATAATTTGCCTTATAAGTGTGCTGTATCAACTATTTGCCTGGTGGGTAAATGAAGAAGATCTTTATCATTTTTTATCTTATGGTATGAATTGCTATGGATGTAGACAGGCAATTATTTGCTTTTAATTACATAGCTAAATCCTCTCAGGTTGCTTCTTTGAGAATCCTTGATGCTTGCTGTAAATTCTAATGTTGCAATAAGGCTGTTTTAGCCAAGTTACAAAAAAGAGGGAACTAATATTGGATAAGTTAATTTATTTAGCCACATAAGAAAATGTATAATGTTTGATATGGCCTTCAGAGTGAATATACGTTCTTTTATAAATGGCACAACTTAAATAGTAAATGAGTTGCACCGCATATTTGTGATTGATAGCTGTGGTGTCTCAGTTGGTAGGCTTAGCTTGGTTGGTCTTGGCTGTGAGCCTTGAGCAGATGAAATCAAGTCACAGATCTTCTTTTCTGACTTGACATCTTTTTAGGTGATTGACCCTACCACTTTAATATTAAACCGAGATAATTTTTAATACTCATTAAAAACTGATGAATGTCAAAAATTAAAGGATGATTTGATTTAATACCTGAAGCTCATATTTGAAATAAAATCTGATGTTTAGTAAAGAAAGTTTCTTAAATCTATTATTTTAGAAGGAAATTAATGAGAAAATCCCAAGGAAACTGGAATGTTAACTTGTAGATTAGTCATTGATGAGACATGAAAAAGTCATTGACTTTCTTGAGAGTTGCTCTTGATGGTCTGATCTTTAAGGATGGCTTAGATTTGACGTTGAAAAAAGTTACCTGGCTTCTATAATGTGTCATAGAGAGCAGCTGGCGCTGAATAGTTGCTTTATTGACTTTAGGGCGAGTGTGAGTAAAGTTGAGTGTACCTACAATAAAGAAATATTAGAACATCTCGGGTTTAACATTAAATGAGTCATGAGTATCACCATATAAGATTATAAACTGTTATATTGAAATTCTGTCTAGTCTACAATAAACCCATTGTAATAGCCTAAAAGCAACACTTGGGTTTTTTTAAATTGTCCAAGCTATAAATACTGAGTGAACTTACCCGAATCATCCAAAAACTCTACTAAAAGAGTTAAAGCCACGCCAACTGAGCGATCCGCACCTAACAGAGCCATTTAATAAGACCCATATAAATGACGGTTACCTTGGGCACAATGGCAAAGGATCCTTGGTTTACGCTTAGCAAACCCACCAGCCTTTTCTCGGACCCATGCGACAACCTTTGGAAGAGCTGCTGAAAGCTGACCCTGCCCTTTCTTGCCTTCGGGGATTCTAAGCATTATATAATGCTTATGGGCTGGGATCTGAGTGGCTTCGTTAAACTCGGAATGGTGTGAGTCAGTGCAATTGATAACAATATCAAAGCTCTCCCAACATTTGGGTGGCTTTCCTATCAAGTACGGTTGAGTCAGTTTTCAGAGGCTTGATAGTTGACTCAATTTTATTGTTCCGATCGGTCTACTTCAATTTATTCATATATGAAATATTAATATAAAACCTATCGTAGATAAAATTATCAACTATCTAAAAGCCCCAGACACATAATTCTTATAAAAGCCCCGTAAAAATCGAGCATTTTTGAGGCTTGAGCCACATATCATCCTTCGCTTTGACTTAGAGAATGTCAAAGATTTATCTTGGTTGTTTAAATTAAAAGATAATTGTGCAACTTGAAGTTGAGATTCAATCAAAATTTAAATCAGGCTTTGGAATGTTCATAAAGTGGTTCCATTCCGGCTTATGAAAAGGAAAACTAATAAAGTTTGTTTTGCCGAAACTTTAAAGCACAAAAGATGGAGTATGACGATGTTTATTAAATGTCTGATAGAAATTCAGTAGAGGTTTACATTTATTTACAATAAAAGATGAACTCTTTAAGAGACTAAGATGAAATAACAATCAAGCTTACCTGAAATCCATCCCCGACAGCCAAGTTGGTCATGCCAATAAAATCAAACTTGGCTGACCCCCTACTGACTTCGCCAGGCTCCTCATTTTCTTTGGTTAATATGGTATTTATATACTCCTCAATAGCAGCTTCAGAGTCAATTAAGCTTAAGAAGTTGTTGTAATTGCCCCAAAACTGCGTATACGCTAGTCCCTAATCGATAGTGTAAAAAGGATCTGAAGTCTTGTGCGCCTACCCTTGCCCAAGTCTCTTCATCGTCAGCGGCCCCTTGGATATATATAAAAGATGTGCTTGAAGTATCGGAATCTGATATTTTGACTGCAAGAGGCAAGCCATCTTTTGCTGGATCTGACACTGACATACAGACTATGGGTGAAAAATTCACTGCCTCAAGAAAAGCATCAGTTGGTGGAACGTCCTCTAATTCTTCATTGGGGGGTTGAGGAGTAACGTTACAATCCATTGCTTCAAATCCTTTATGAAATTTGGATTGAGGTGTAATCCATATAGGTCGTAGTGGTTTTTTGATAGATTCACATATAGACCTCATATCAGCCCCAGACGTCTATAAGATATGAGAAAATATAAGCGTATTTAGCATTTTAACAGTATGAGCCAGGCTTAAAGTCGGGAATTGAACAAAACACTCGGAAGTATTTAAGTATTACCAGAAGCTTATTGGCGAATGACTCCAATCTTTCAGTAATTAACTTCTTCTCTGATGGACTAACAATCTTTGGGGGAATATGAAGTTCAGTATCCCAATCTGATGTCCGAGCGGGATGCTCATATAGAACATCTGAGTCGCAACTGAGGACAAATATTTTGATCGCAAGGTTAACTGTAGCGCAATAAATTGGGATGGTCCTGGAAAAAGAATCGGGAAGCGACTTTCCACGCTGAGTAGAGTCAACGATAATGCAGCTAACTAACTTTAGCGACAAGTGAACATTAAGGTTGACTTTCAATAGGAAGCCCAAAATTTTTATTAAAGCTCTTACCCTCCATGCTTCCTTATTGTTGCCATTAAATGAAGATTGGCCCGTCTTAAGTTGAAATCCCATTTCCCACAGTGACCATCTGTTGATTTAAAGTATACAGGTTCATGGACATCCTTATTTGAATGCTTCAGTTAATTCTCAGATATTATACCGATAATCTTTTACTCCAAATTTTATTTTGCTTGATATTTGGAAAAGCAGTGCGGTTTATAAAGAAACATGCTGATGTATATTTACCTTACTTAAAGGAACATACCAACTACCACAGCGTTGGTTGGCTAGATTTCCATAAAAATTAGCTTTTTTGGTTCGATTTTTAAACTCTCCTTCTAAAACTTAAAAATAAAAATCAACCTTTAGGTGATGGTTTTAAGTGACCCTCGTTTTCATAGAAAATTTCTAGAGGATTGCTAGATAGCTTCAATTTTTAACGAGGGTTATAGAAGCAAATGATCAGTTAAAATTACAACCCATGATCCTTATTATCTTTATTACTCTAAGCTCACTTCTTTGAACAGCTACACTTCTTACCAATGATGGGCAGATGCGTCAAGAAGTGCTCGTGGAAGTTGTATAAAAACTTAATATCGTATACAACGGAGAGGATCCGATTCCTCAAACTCCGTCGCGGGATCTTGACTGAGGACATTGAACTTGGGTTCATACTGACCATTACCTGGAATTATAAAAGGTCAGAAGTTTCTATATCTAACCCAAGTTTCAAATTTTTATGTAAGAGCTTAAAACGATTAGTTGAAATCTTAGCTCAAGTGGGGGCGAATTGATAATATAAACTTGAAAGTTGGTAGGATGGCTGCTTCAGCCAGTTTCTGGCTTTATTTCACTTAATTCAAATATATTTTTAATATGTTTAAATTTATTAAATTTTTGCTTTCGTACAGTGGTGAAAAGCTGAAGGCAAGCTGGGGTGGAGCCAAAGAATTTCTAGTTGAGAGACAGTTATTAATTTAACATTTATAAAGTTTAACCCTTGTTTTATTATCACTCAATCTTCACATCTTTTCTACTTTTATGACGACGCGCTCAACTCGCGACCAAAATCCAATATGTGGGCTAAAACACAAGTGTGTTGCATTTTGAAAGATAGTAGCGTTTTGTTGCTGTTTAATCCGTTTTTGATTTACATTTTCTCTCTTATAGAGGCATTCATTTTATGCCCTACCAATATTAAAAATAATTTTAGGCATAAAAACTTAAGCTCGAAAGCTGGCGTTTGTAGAAAATAATTCACTCCAATCCCAAATACTAAAAACCACTTAAGCAGTGTGCTTCTGTTTTATACACCTAAGGTTCAACCAGGAGTTATTTATTGAAAAACTAAAAGTGGCATAAGATTCACTTGGTTGTGTATCTAGTCTATACTGATTTAACCAGATAAGTTTTTTATTTTCCCTCTTTTCAATTTGAAAATTAAAAACTGCTTTCCCTACAAATTTTAGAGAACTAATAATAAACCATTTTTATCACTAGAGGGCATTTTTATCTTTAATTAGTTTCTTGATTTGACTGGGAGCAATGCCTTTTTTGATTTTGTAACACCTACCCTAGATTAAAGCAACATTAGCTTTTAGTGTTTTCAATGATTTAACTAATAGCCTAGCTCCTTTCTTAAGTCTTGTTTTATCGGTTATTGTATAGACTTTCAATTCAATTTAATACTGATTTTAGCCGCTATTTGTAATCCGTTCTTTCAGAACCTTTAGTCTTTGCTGGCTCCTTAAAAAGTAAATACCATATTATATATTAGTACTCACTTTGATGGTCTTTCCTCGTTTCCGCTATCATTCTGCTAGGAAACCGAGTCAAGGCACTAATGCTTGGGTACACATTACAAAAAACCTTACCCTTGCATGTTTAGGAAGCTATATATTAAGAAAATAGTAGATATCGCATGTTCAAAGCAGCCTAGACAGAATGATATCTGAAACTTTAAATCATTCTGAAATTTTACACCATGCTTGAGCCTCCATTGTGGTGAGATTAATAGTCGGTGTATTCCTTGAACTTAAGGGTGGTAATGACGTAACACTGTACTTTGAGGAATGGCAAAGAAAAAAAGGTTTATGTGGGTATTCAAAATAAGATTTTTTAATAGGAAAATAGAAGTTTAATTTTTAGGCAGTAAACTGTGCTAATGTAGAAGGCTGATTCTATCTGGACAGAACCAGTTGGAATGCTCTAGTAGAGTATTGTAATTGTTGAGATAAGACATTGATGAATCTTTTCTGCCAAAGTCCAAGCATTGACTAGTTTTAATACTAGTGAAATTATATCCTGACATTTATTTATTCTATCATGTTGCATTCCGAACTTATATTTTATAACCTTCTTTTCAAGTAGCAAACAAAATTTATGTCTCTAGCAGCTCACCTGAGCTGCATGATTAGCTTTGGTTCTGAAGGTCAATAAACTTGTGACCGACATAAAGCTAATAGGTTCCAACTTAAGTTGCTTTCAGCTGTCGGTCTATAAAGTATATTTTTGGCTAACTTAGCTGGAGAGGTATTATATGTCATTGCTACAATCCACCTTTATTCAAAAAGATTTGTGCTGCAGAATTTCAGTACTAATTCACAAGAAGAAAATTTTTTTGAGGGGGAAGCTGGAAGAAAAAAATTGACAAGCATTAGATTTTTTTTAGACTAAAATTATTATGACTTGAGCCATAACAAGTATTATAATCAAGAATGAGCAGAAAAAATCCTGTGATCAGTTTCCATTGTCTCTGATTGAGATAAGACAAAAGTAAGATGCTGAGAAAATTAAGGATTAAGTTTGAACGATTCAGATTTAATTTCTTAAATCACTTCTCTTTTAAATAGCTGGGTGCTGAAGTTGAAGCATCTGATAATGGACTGGTTTTAACTGATGTATCTAATAATCTGAAGATTTTCAAAAAAAGTTAAAATGTTCTATACGTTGGCAGATTTAATGTCAGTGGTTTTTCTTAATTGTGAGTTCTTTGCTGCTCAGAGGTTTTACTAGACATACTTTATATTTTGTAGCTTTTTTATAACATTTCTTGAGTCTGTTTAATGAGTCTAGTAGTTTCAGTTGTTGGCAAAGCTCAGATTAAATTAACAATAGAGAGTAGTTTTCTTATAAAGGACATCATCAGCTTACCATTTTATTTAGTAGTGATAGCATTTTTTGTGCCTGGCACCCTTGAGGAAGTATTTTTTGTTTCAATAGATAGCTATTCTGGTAAAATCTGGATTTATGGTTTGTTGTTGTCTTTATTATTGTTGGCTTGATACATATATGTAAGTTCATAAAGTAAATTAACAATTTATTTGGCCTGTTTTGGCCCTAAATACTAATAAGTTTTTATGTACTGTGTTCATCTTTTTTTGTGTTTTTTACATACTTTTTCTTTTTCTTAATAAATATTTTTTTGTTTATACTATGTGTCAGAGCTTTTAGTTTTGTCATAATTATGCTTATTAAAAATTGACCTGATTATCCATTTTGGCCTTGATAAATCTCTGACAGCAGATTGTTATCCTACAGTATACTAAGTGTATCTTAATTTAGGAGTGCTGATAATCAGAAAAGAAAATAAATATGTAGATTCTCAAGTCTCTATTAGACAGATTGCTGGTTTTTTCCAGGTAGTTTCCACAAATATTCCATAATTAATAACATAAAGACTTAATACTTAGAGTATTAATCTTCTGTGAAAAAGTTCTACAGTAGATGAGTTAGAATTTTCTAACTCTAATACTTTAACAAATGTTTTGATAGAGCTTTTGTCCTCTTGCCAAATATTTATTTGGTGCTTACAATATTTGGGTCATTATTTTCTTTGTTATGCCTAGGTGCTAGACCAAATTTTCAATAACTTGCTTACATTAATATTGAATTTATTTATTCAAGTTATTTAAAGTAAAGTTAAATTACAAAGATTTAACTGATTTTTAGATTAAATGAAAATTTTAAAGACAATTCATCATTATATAAAATTATAGTTACCACTTTCAACATTTCTGAAAATGTTCTAATTTAACTAACAGACTAAAAATAATGAGTTGCATGGGAGATTAATAGCATCCCCAAAGCTATAAATGTTATTACCCTGTCTTTGGCTCATCATAAATATTCTTAATTTGTATTAGAAAAATAAGTTGTTGTTTTTGAAAGTCTAATCACTCTATTTGAAATACACCCTCTCGTAAGCTGCCCAACTTCATGAGTTTTGCCCAGTACATCACTAGCATCTTCAGATCTTTTTGTTTCTCTTATATTATCACGTGATTTTAAAGTATAAGTTATCTCAGAATATTCTGAAAAACTTTCGAATGTTAAAGGTGAAGCATATAACTTCCCATCTTTAATCAAATATGAAAGATTAATGCGCAGATTTTTAACTTCAGCTCTCTTTTTATAGGCCTAGTGTTTCTTTCAAAAATATAAAAAATCCTTTTTGAGAAAAATTTGAGCCAAGTAAAACTGAATTATATAATTCTTTTCTTTTTTCTTCTTGTTCAAAAATGTTTTTAAGATTATTTATGTTATTGGTTTAAAGCTCTTTTCTTTTTCCTTTAGCATTTTTGATATTACACCAAAAAAATCATTGACAATACTTTTTCCATTGCTTCCAACAAACCTATTATATTTTATGGATTCCTTAATATATTTTGGTGCTTCTTTAAATAAATAATATAAGAATTCATATGATCTAAAATGATTTCCATTATCAGTCCATACTTTAATATTATTTATTTTTTTAAATCTATCTAACTTAAGAGGACTTATTAGATATTCATCTGAAAATAAAGAATCATGAGATAATATTTGAGACAATAAATCATGGTATTCATATTTGATTTTATTTGTTTTCTTATAATACTAGTGCAAATCCTAGCAAAGAAATAGGTTTTTTTCAATAAAAACAATTATTGGTTATAATTGAACCACTGCCAACTCTTGAGTTCTCTTTATAGTCAATAACTATAATAAAAGATTCATCATCTAATTTATTAATATCTTTTTTATACTCTTTATTTTGATTCTGATAAAAGCCTTGGTGTTGATTAATATATTTTAAGTCATTTTTTATAGATTCTGATAATAGTAATTTTTTACTTTCAAAATCTTCTTTTCTTTTTTCTAATAAAGCTTTTACATTGCAAATATTGCACTTGTCAGTTTGTTTTTTACTTTATATTATATTTTTTGGTATTAATTTATAAAAAGTTGAAATTGATGCAGTGATTTCATTTTTAATTTTCATACTTTCAAAATTTTCTTTTTTGTTTTTAATAGTGAATATTTATTGCAGTTGAGTATTCACTCATTTTTTTCAATATCTTTATAAAATTTTCTAGTACTTTTTTTTGTAAGCTGGCTTGTTTCAAAAGAATTCTCCAGTAGTTTTCTATTTTTTCAGTTATTTATTTTTTTATAGAATATTTATTATTTTTTTTGACTTTTTTATTTAATATCATATTTCCATTTTTACTTATTTTTCTTGAGTATTCAAGCTCACTTTTAGTTATTTTAAATCCCATGTTATTAAGCTCTTTTAGGAAATAGCTGGATGTAACCAGAGATCTCAGGGCTGGGAGATGCTTTTAAGGGGAAGTCTTTATCAGGCCTTTTAAGTTTTTAATAAACTCTTCAGTTTTTGATTTTGAACTGTTTGCAAGAACTGAGATATTTCAAATTCAGTTTGAGTGAGAAAGTGGTTGATAAAATTATCAAGATCATCACCAGAAACAAAGAGAAATGCTTTTTTAGAATTGCAATTCTTTCTCTTTTTGTTGAAGCACCCAAGGAGAAAAATGGTAGCATGGTGGAAGTAAAGCTAACCAATTTCATGGTTTTGGATTTCAAAATGGTCTTAATTTAAATCTCTTAGGTGTGTCTTTTAAAAGGGGGATTTTTTATCTGGATGCAGCTTTTGGATAGGGTCTTTTAGATTAGAACCTTTACAATGGGTTGGTTATTATATACTAAGCCGAATGATGCAATACTAGAAAAAATAGTGCAATAGCTTTAATTGTAATTTAAGCTTAAATTTATCTTTCTAGATTAAATAAGTACCCAGATTTCATGTACATATAATGCATGTTCAGAAGCTAAGCATCAATATTACATCATATACTCTTTGAAATCAATGTAAAATTAATTAAAATAATGCAATTGCTTACTTCTGCATACTTTTGCAAGCATTTAAAATACTAAAATATTAAGGAACTCATTCAAAAAAGCCTTATGTGAGGTTTGGAGCTCACTTGAATCTTTTAATTAATCTAAACAAAAATTAATTAATGCCCTAACTTCAAACTATCATAAAATCAGAAATAATTAGGTAGGCTACACCATCTCAAAAACAGCATCTCAAATTTACGCTATCTTGAATTTATAATAGAAACGGCATCTCAAAACGGCATTTCAAAAACAGTATCTCAAATTACGCCATCTCAAATCTACGCCATCTCAAAAATATAGCAAAACGGCATCTCAAAAACAGCATTTCAAATAGAAAAAAAACAAAATAAAAGAAAAATACTAAAAAACTTATAAAAAAATATAATAATAAAAAATAAAAAATAAAAAAACAAGAGTAGACAAAAAAGACCCTCAGGATTCCATTTCTGCAATAAAAAAGAAGGTTAATTAGAGGCAAAATTACAACATAAAGCACCAAAGTCAAAAAAGCCAAAAAGGCTTCTTTGACCTTGTTATTTGAAAAATAAGCTATATATTATATCTAAACTGTGCTAAAAGCTAACAAATATAAATAGTAAAAAGAGTAAGCAAGAAAAAAATAGCAAATTGAGGATTTATTAGCAAAAGCAATTAAGCATTCTAAGATAAAGCAACAGAGATGGGCTGGAGGTGCTCAAGTTTTCTATCCTTGGCATAGTACTTGAGCACTGCCTTGCTGACTTCTTGGTACTTGATAACAGCCTTGGTCTGCTTGGGGGGGGGGGGGTCATCCTTTGTTCTCATCCCAGAATTGAACTGGCGGGCAGAGATGGACTGCTGGGTCTTCAAGTGGAGCATGATTTTGTTGAACTTAGCCTTCTTGACCCGCACCCTGGTAGCAAACTGGCTATGCCACCCTTCAAGAAAATAGATAATGTTGATCAAGACATCCTTAACCTGTCTGAAGCAGTTCCAGATTATGGAATTACCTCACTTTCTGATCTGGTGTGCTCCTTGGAAGACTACAATCCATTGAGTTTCAAAGTACTCAATAAAGAGACCAAAGGAGTCCTGGTTGGCGGTGATATAGGGATGGCGCATCAGTGCGTCATAGAAGGCATTAACCTCCTCTTTCCTCACTAGAGCCAGGGCAGCAAAGCAATTGAAGACATCTTTTCCCTCGTGGGTACCATCAGCATTGATCAGCTCATTAAGAGCAGGGACCTTTTGGAGGCGGCAGCAGAGGGCTTGACAGAAGTGGAAATAACATCCCTGGGGGGAGCTCTTGAAGACCTTGATGAAGGCATTAGCCTGGGCTTGCTCAAAGTCAACCACAAGGTGGGTGTGGTAGGGCATGCTCTTGGATTCCTTTATGGGGGCTTCTTCTTCTTCCTGGGAGGGGGTTTTCTTCTTTTGTCCTCTGGTCTCCTTGGGTGGCTTCTCAAGATTTGGGATGATTTCATCTAGTTTACTCTTGAGGATAGTCAGGAACGGCATAAGTGTCCTGCTTCTTATTGGGAAGGAAAAAGAACACCAGGGGAAAGACTAGTTTACCTACTTGTCTGTGGATGTTCCAGAGCTGACTGAAGAGCTTAGGGCAGGTGGAGAAGGTCCCATCAGTGGGCCAGGTGGTGCACATCAGTATATTTTGCAAATCCTGACTGGTGGCAAAGCAGATGATGCACTCCTGGGTATAAACATCATCATCATGGAGGAGGAACCGCCCTCCATGCTTTGACAGCTTCTGCTTGTCAGTCAAGATAAGCTCGTCAATAGAGGTGGTGTGAGAGAGGGGAGCTAAACTTACTAAGTCCGGCTCCCATCCTGGGGGTGCTAACCACCAGGATGCCACCCAGTAAAGGGCTGGGATGGCCGCTTGGACAGGTGTCCAAAAGGACAACGGGAGCAAGAGGGATGGGAGGTAGAGGTCCAAGGCCATGAGGGCCAGGCCTCCACAGACCCAAGAAGAACGAGACACCACAGGAGAGGGAACCAGGGGGTCCTCTGGGCAAGGGGGCTGAACGCTTGAGGGGAGCATGGGGGTTGGGCTGGGGCCGTCGTTAAGCGGCAAGGCAACTAGGGCAGTCTCCTTATCCCAATTAGAGTCGTCCTGGGTAAGACCCCTGACTAGCAGGCCTCCAGAGGACAAGAAACTCTGAGATACCCCAGGGAGGTCATTCAAGAACAGCAAGACGCTTGAGGGGTGCTCTGCCACTTGGTGGACAGAGGAAGCCAGTTGTGACCAGAGCACTGGGGAAGTCGTCCATAGCAGAAGAAGAGCCGGGGCTAGAGAGAGAATCAATGAACGTGCAATGGGAAGTAGCATTTCCGGATTCCCTGACAAGCTTTAAGGAAAAGGATGGTGTACCTGAAATGGGGAAGGCTGGGATCAGGTAAAAAAGGGGGGTTGGCGGCAGCAAAAGAGTATAAAAAAGTCTTATTTAGAGCCCAACAAAGGCAAAACCAAAGGTTTATTAACAAGAAAATAGACAAGCAAGGTCCCAAAGTGGGCTGGCTTGTCTTAAATTGTTGGGGCAGAACCACAGAGGTGGCAAGAGTGGGGGGCGTGATGTGATTGGCTGGTGGCAATAATTTTCTTGGCTGGGCCAGGGAAGCTGGAGGGGGGTGGTCTAACCCACTTATCATCCTGCAGGAGCACTTCTACATCCAAAGTACCTTGGGGATTGGGGGGGACGTTAGCTAACTTAAAAGCTGCTAGGTGGGGGCGGGCCCAAGCCAAGAGGTAGTCCAAATCTCGCAGGGACTCATCCCAGGAGGGCACCATCCAGGGAGCAGGAGCAACAGGGTAAGCTGTTACAAACCTCTCATCCACTGTGTGGGCCAGATCCTCCAGCACCCTCAGGGGCTTAGGCGGCACTTGAGGGGATCTTTTGGATTGTCGTGGGAAAGCCACTCTGTCCACAGCCAAAGGGGGGAGAGACTTTACATTATCCTTTCCTATTTCCGTTGGGTGGAACCCCCCTTGGGGGAGCGAGGCTATGGAGAAGTTTTTATGGGCCTTGGGGATTTTGAGGGCTAGTAGGGTCTTTGGCGGTCCCAGGGCCTCTGGGTTTGCCTGGTGGAACGCTTGTACTAACTCCCAGCAGTTACCACAGTCTGAGGAGGACACCTAGCTGTTGTCATATGAGGGGTATCCCTTCCACTTCACACAATACTGCAGAGCCTTCCTGATTCTGCGGGAAGCCACCACAGCTTCCACCTCATACTCAGGATTGCCGTCCACAAGGATTGATTCAGGGGAGGAGGGCATGTGGCCTTCAAAGGGGGACAGCCTGCAGGCATTGAAGGTATTGTGAATCCTGTAGGAGGGGGGAAGCTCCAGGACGTAAGAACCGTTACCCTTGTCCTCCAATACCCTGAATGGTCCCAGTCTCTTGGGTGCAAACTTCCGAGAGGGGACCTTCATACGGATGTTTGAGGCGTCCAGCATCACAAGGGAACCAACCGGATAGTTGGGGGCTGGACGGCGGGTCTTGTCTGCGGCCTTCTTGTAAGCCTGGATGGACTTAGTCAAG
>CAKOGF010000187.1:0-14866 GCA_933228935.1 Pemphredon lugubris
ATTTAAAATAATTTTATCCAAAACTGTTTCGTAGCTCTATGGTTAGTACAGGTAAAACCTGTATCTCAAAAGCGAATTTGCGCGGAGCTTACAAACGACGCACGTTAACTAACGTAGAATGGCTGGTTGGTTACTCCGAAACAGTGTAACGCATACCGTGCAAGTACCAAAAACTTTGAATTGTTAATTAAGCCACCAGTCTCCCTTTAGTTTTCAGTTTTCGAAAGATACGTAATATGCGGTCGCCGTACTCCGTGACGTCCCGCCCCGTCCCTCCGACGTTCTCATCAAAGCTCATCCTCTAGTCTACTTGCCGCAATTTTAATTTAAAACATACATATGGACGACTGCTGAACTATGCTTGACTACTTTTGGCAGCAAGGCAGTTCGTGGCATCGTTCGTTGGCGAATTTGTTGATAGTGTTGATACCTCGCGACGTAGATTCGCGAGGTTCGCGTTCCTACCTAATTTAATTATTCAGTTTATCCCGTAATAGGTGTAGCGAACATTTTAAACCGTAAAACCGTAACAAACGAACGGTCGAATAGTTCGAGTTCATCGAAATAATTTCGCGTTTCGGTTAAACGCTTGAGAGCGTGCGATGAGTCGGATGAAGTTTTTATACCAAACGATTTCTGTGGTCGGTGGCCTTAACTGACTACAGACGTCAGTGGTCACATCGAAAAAAATTGGAGGATCGGAGAAGCCAAAGTGAACTTGTCAACTTTGTTTCTACATCTTACAAAATCACAAATGTTACGAACAACCTTTGTAGTACCTAATCAAAAATGACTACTTAGCTCTGCCTGCACCAGAATTACCCAAGATTTCTCACGAGCGAAAATAGCTTCCCACACTTTTTATATATCGTTCCTCGAAGGGAGAGCCGCGTAAGAGGAGCTAACGCCCCCCTGAGACAACATCGTTTCCGAGAAAAAAAATCAGCTGATCGATCCGGAGCATTAGACGAAGTGGGGCGAAACCTATTGCTCGCTAGTGGGCAATCTTTGATAGCTCTGACTTGCTACTCGTGCCTTGACGGTAACGTATGAGAATCGAGGAAGCCATGGCGGTGACAGTAGCGTTTCGTTTTATTACGAAAAAGACCGTTGTCCTTGTCCCCCTCTACCTTCGTCATTTCCAGTGTCCAATTCCATAAAGTACGACACCCGTCTCCGGCTTACTTTATTTGCATTTGTGACCACAAGGGTCATTCTTTTCCGCCGGACACGAGACCCGAAACTACGGCGAGGGTGCGCGGAGATGCAAAGGTTGCATAAAATCAATATTGATATTTCCCGGTAACACAGATGATTATTTAATTATCTCTGACGCACATCCAGGCACGAAAATAAACGCTTTTCCATGATTTGTTTGTTCGCCGCGTGGCGAAACGAAGGTGGGTTTTATTAATGGCTGGTGGTATATGAACACTGTGACCTCGGGATACATCATCTCGTCGGCCATGATGGGCCAATCGTTTATCAAACCGTAAACCATAGGGAATATCGCGTTAGGAAGTCATATTACAGGAAAATACAGCGCGTTGAACGACGATACAATTAACAAGGGGCGTATATGATTCATCAGTCCAAAATGGGTGTCGTTTAACCCCCCCCCCCCCCCCCCCCCCTCCCCCCGATTATATCGCAATCCACCCGATGTTCTGTTAATGTCGTCGATCCTTTGAGCCAACGATGCTTTCTACTTTTCTTTTATAATGCTCTGCGTAAAAAGATCTACTAATCGTAATAGACGATTACAATCGACAACACTTTTTATTGCGATCGGAATTAATTGTGCGTCGTCGCGTTTCAAAATAAAAGAGTTCAATGAGTTTCTTCTTCTGGGCTATGCATTTACCTTATCGGAACTGAAAGGTACAGGTACCCTCATATAACGCGGAGGTTACGTTTCACCAAAATTCCGAGTTAGGTAAATCATGTTACGCCAAACCCACCTCCGGTACAAAATCAGGGGTTACGTTCCATATATATTTTTTCCTCAAATAGCGTACGAAATATGTATATTTCGAGACAATTAAAAACTAAATTATATTAAAAAGAATTAACAAACATTAAATTAAATACAGAGACCGCGTTAACCAAAAATTTCTCACAATTTGTAAATCGTATTGCATAAAAAACCGGGTATACGAGGGTTGCTTGTATAATGTACAGCAAGCCTTTCCCAGTTTGGGCCTGGCCCAGTAGATAAGAGGCCCCTTATCCCCTCCACGTGCCTCTTAACATTGGAAATACGCGTTTAATTAAAGCCTCGATTTCGGTCCTTGTTGACAAGGAGTGGGGGGCGTGACGAGTTAAACTTTCATAGGAGCACGTTGCAGCCTTACCGACCAGAAGGAGAATAAAGTGGTATCACCAACTAGAAAGATAATTAATTAGCAATTTGGTGCTAATACGGAAAATGTTTTAAAACAACCTTATATCAGTGGAGCCTCGATATCCATTCTTCTTAACCCTACCGCGTTACATTTTGTTTCAGTCGATCTAACCGGCGAAATGGGGGTAAGCGGGAACCGTTTGGCTGCAAATTGTCCTGCTTCACGGCATTATCAATTGAGAATCAAAAGCGGACGTAATTTCAATGCTCGTAGGACGACCCCCGGGTAGCTATGAGACCGTAGGTGAGTCAAATAGAGATCACATTTACGCTAGAGATGAGTACAATTTTTCGTCAAAATACAAAAGAAATGTTTTCCCTTATCGCCTACATATTTTAGTGCTTTATTATCCAGTATCTTCAAATGATGATTCTATAAAATATTTACAAAAAATGTGATTTGTTGGTCAATTTAAGTATGCATTAAATATTTAATTATACCTAAGATAAAGACACTTTACCTGATAGATTTTAATTTTTTTTTACATAGAGAATATGTTGCAGTTTTATGATCCTCCGTTAAAAAAAAAACTTTTAGACATTGCTAGTCTTAAGGGTACGACTCATTTTATTATGCAAGAATAAATTTTCCAATTACACAAAAATAATTAATCCGAAATTATACGACAATAGTACAATTATTGAACTATTGACCACCAAATCATAATGGACATTAGCGTGATAACTGACAACTTTCGACGCGCATAACTTATCATAGACTACTACAAATGATCATACAACGATAAATGATAATAACATGTTTTTTTTAAACATCGGATATCGGGATAAATCATCGATATTTTTGTTCGATATGTCGAAATAAAAACATCGGTGTTGGATGTCTATGTATCGGACAAAAATATCGATGTTTCTAAATAATCGATGTATTTTGCCCACCTCTAATTTACGTCCCCGATTCGGTCATATCCGTTCGCGCGCAAACGTATGAAATCTACGTTCACCGATGATCAGCGATCGGTGCGAGCATCCGAAACACGTTCGTCGTTTCGATACCCGCGGACGTTGCGAACGGTGACGTCGCGTCGATCGTATTTTAATCCAGTGAAAAAATCACGGCTCTCTACGCCCGGGAGAAGCGAGGGGCGTGTAACTAGTTTGCAGTGCACATTTGTTAAATCCAATCAGCTCCCGTGGTGCCAAGTGAACCGCGATTCGTTTCATTGGCGCCGCGGCGCGGCGCGGCGCGGCGATGCGCCCTCGTCCTCGTTCACATTTTCGTCCTCGTTTTTCTCCTCCACCCTCGCCCACCCACCCCTAAACCCGCTAACCCTTCCCCTCCGCGTTTTCCCTTCCACGTAATCGTACGGGAAGCGGCTCGTAGTACGTACGAAATATTGGATTAAGCGGATAAAGGTAGCACGAATCGCATAAGTCTTTCGGAGCGTGCGCCCCCGCGGGGGTGGATTGGGGGTGGTGGGGAAAGGGGAGACGACGAAACGCGATACCGGCGGGTGGCGGTGGGCGGGGTGGGGGGTGGGAGAGGGTGAGATAAGAACGAAATTGCGTTATGGCCGGGCGGGATCGTGGCTTACGATTCGATGCGTTTTATCACTTTCCAACGGACACCGTGTTACAATTTGTCCTGGCTGGGTTCCCGGGGTCAGTTTCCCGGGAGTCGAGGGAATACAAAGGGTGGTACGTGTACAGGGTGGTCTGCTTTCGAGAGGAATCGGTCTATTGTATCTTGGCGTGCATTTTAAGACTGCTGAAAAGTGCAGCGTACAAAAGGTAGCGGGATTCGAAAGGGACCACCGAACGAGTGGAATGTTATAGTTGTGATTGGGCATTCCGAGAGTAATTTCAACGATGAAGGTGTTTGGTTTTAATTCGAACATTGGCAGTATGAGATTTTTATTCACCCGCGATATGTAACGCGTATCGAACGCTCGTAGGATCGAATTTTGTTTTAGAGTCATTCTGTCAAATCAAAAAGCTTCACATATTAATTTTACTTTGCATTAAAAACGTATTATCGTACCCACGACAAACGGATAAGAATTGTTTCCTCCAAAAATGTTGAGATATCCTGATAGAAAATTGGGTGCTTCGAACGAGTCATCCGGCAGATTTGCACATTTTTGGAAAGGGAACAAAAAGTTTGAAGGTCAAGTTACTCGATAGCAATCAACTTCTGCTCGAAACGTGTTTTGCCAATTTCCGGAAATCCGAATTCCGTATAACGAATTTCGCTGATTCCTCGCATTAATATTATTAAACGCTGCGTTTGTTTCGCTTTGCGGTAGTATTTTTAATGGATAATACGTCGGTGGATGCAATTTCAGACGGACGGAAAATAGGAACTCATTAAACGCTCGATTACGCGGATCGCATTAACAAATACCGCTGCTGATGTGTGCGGTACGGATGTATACATTTGTACATTCCACCGTCGACCATGAGGAATTCTGATTCGCCTCTGGCAACAATAAGAAACGGTCTCTTAAAGTCGAGCGGTTCCGTAAGGAACGCGAATAAATGCGGCGATAAGGGAAAAACTACGCAATGTATTATTCAGTTTTATTAAACCCGAGGAGAGATGAAAAGATTTTCACGTCGAGCGTTCAATCCCGTCCTCGCTGGATCCACCGTACTTTCCACCTTTATAGCAATTACCTTTAGTCCCCTTTCGAGGTAATGAGAATCGGAGTGCATTTTACGTTGCGTCGCGATTGTCGTGAATATTTTTACGCCTCGCGTGCAATTTTTTTAATCAATTCTTTTACGCGCCGCGCTCGGATCTAACGAGACGCTTCGTACGGTATAAATAGTTCAATTATGCAAAGTAAGTTTCGAGAGTGACGTTGATTCGAGATTGATTCGCACTTTCGATTAATGGTAATCGAATTCAAAGATATACCATCGTGGGATTCAGTGGACAATTTGAGAAACATAACTTTTTTAGGGATAACGAAGAAGTTATTCTTTCTCGTCAACGAAGAATGGTTTTGGCCATTGCGAGTTTAATTAATTTAAATTTCGATCTCGTAAATTGACATTAAATTAAATTAATTAATTAAACATTAAATCGAACGTCATATCGGTAAGTAATATAATAATCAAGTAGTAACGAGGGCGGCGTATTATTTGTTTATAATAATTTTCTGGAGGGTATTGTTAGAAATCAGCTTGAACCAATCCAGGACTTAGTAGCGGAATACTATAAAAAAGAAAATCGTTTTTGACCTGTGTTACTTTAAAATTGGACGTGCCATACGTGCTTCTACGATTGGTTATTTTTAGACTAGTACGAAAATTTCAGAGCGTGGGTACAGAGAATAGTAGACGCGTTCGTGGCTGCGAAAATAAAGCGAGGGAAAGGGGAATCCAATCCCACAAAGAGTGACGATAATTTCTGTGCAAATTTTTCGTACCATTTCGGCAAAAAACATTTGCGCGAGCACGTGTGCGCTCGGAACCGCTTCCTTCCTGAATTACAACCTTTTCCCTATTTCCACAAAGTTGAACAAATAACGTTTTGTCAGCGGCAAACCCGAAATTCTTTCGCGCCTGGTTCTTTTTATGCGTTTACGGTACTTTTGACACATTTTGTTTCTGGCAATGATCTGTGGAGAAACGAGAGTAAGCGTTTATTATTTGCGAACTGAACTCTGCTTCTATTCATTAAATTAACATTTACGTTTAACTTCGATTCCACTTAATACCGCTTATTTACGTGACGCGTTAAGATTCTTTAGTTAATAGATTATCAAATAGCGTAATTATTACGACCATCGACAATTTTAACGTGCGCAAGGATGCATTTAAATGGAAAAACTTAACTATCTTTTAGTTATGCATTATATAAAACTTACAAGGATATAAAAATACACTTTGGAAAAACATCTGCCTAGCGTTATAACGTGCTCTTTAAAATAATGTACTTTCTTGCCGAGGATTTCATTGTACGTTCATAACTTATAATATTTAGTTGTTTACATTTAAATGCCCCATCCTGCATACATATATACGTATAATCCGTCTAACAATTCAATCTGAAATTCTCGATATCAACAAAAGATAGCATAAACCAGGGTTGTCCAATTGGCGTCGCCTGGCGCTGTAACAAATGCCGGCCATCGTAAAACTGTAAACTTCCTTAAAATATTGACATTTTTATATACTTACTTTTTTTAAATTCCCGCAGTGTTCTAACATTTTTTTCTGAAAAAATTGTCGCTAGATGCCGTTACTATAAATATAAACCATGTTTCTTAAAAAAATTGTTGATCGAAAAGAATTGAATGATTTTTACGTCACGTCATTCCTGCTTATTCGTCAGGTTGGATATCGTATATCCTACATCATTTACTAACTTGTTTGCTGAACAACTATTGTTAGAACTAGTATACAGTGAGTCCTCGACTTACGCGATTAATTCGTTCCATTGTTTCAGTGTCGTACACACAAGGACTCACGAGGTATAACTTTGCCACATATATACCGACAAAGCTGCCGTTCGACCAATTAAAAAACGAATTTCACAGTTCGGAATTGGTTTTCTGATTCGGTTCTAAGAACCCGCTCGAGTCCAGGACTCGCTGTATTTTATACGCGGCCAGGAACAATTCTTTTCTATCGGGTCTAGTTCATGGAAGTTAAAACATTGGACACCCCTGGTATAAACTAATCAAAAGACCGACCGTAATTAATTCTTTGCCGGTTATTCAAATATTTAGATACAATCTCCATTACTCGTAATTCGAAATTCGAGCTGCCCGTTCCCCAACGAAAGCTACCAAAATAATCATCGCCGAGACGATTATTCTCGCCCTCTTCCGCTCTGCCCCACATTTCTCTAAACGCGTGCCAGCCGCGGTAGGCACACACCGATCGCCGACATAAATTCGATCGGGGGGATTCGGATACCGTGTCAGCGGTAAAACGGAAGAAGCTACCCGCGAGCGGATGCCGAGGAAATTCAAAAGGTTTCTCCCACCCACCTTCTTTCAGCCTGCCCCGCGGGTGTTCTCGAGGTGAACCGAGCCGATAATAATAACCGCCGTAATCGGGTCTGCGGATTAATTTAATGACATTCGCGGAAACGGAATAGCGGGAAGCGGGCGTGTAGCTGCAACCGTATCCGGTTCAAACCGCGGCGATCGCGGGGGTAAAAAGAGTAAAAGGTGTGCGACGGGTGGAGTGTGGGTGGGGGTGGGGGTGGGGGATGGGGGTGGGGGTGGGTGGAAACACTTGCGTGCGCTTGCGGTATTGATTTCACGCAACCAGACACGCGAACTTGACTTCGTGCCGTTTTCAGTACGACGCCACGATTACGGTTGCGAATACGGGTGAGGAAGGGCACGACGGAGTATCGTGTCAGTATTATAAAGGGCTCTGCTGTAAATCGAGATTTATGAAATGGGCGTGTGGCACGTGATGTGGACCGAACGTATTTTTTATCGATTGTTTGCGTTTAATAAATAAGCGACTGTCGCGAGATTTCGTATTTCTGGATTTTCGGTATGCAGGACGCGTTTGCAGGATTCGAATGATAACAGTTTGAGGGCGCGTAAGGGGTGCGTCGAATAAGGTAAAAGTTTCTCTGATTGCGTTTTTATTTGTTACGTTTAATTGTAGATTCTCCTAGGAACCTTTTTCATTTTAATATTATACCGCTTGTGTATTATTTGAAAGTAAATAGTCGTGCCGTAATTAAAAGTGGAGATAAAGTCATTATCGATTCGAATTATGTGGTCTACCGATTTCCTTCAGGTTTTATTTTCAACAAAAATACGACTTTTATACCTATCGTTGATAGTCGTTATGCAAGCGCGCAATGTTTACCTTATCCTCAAAGTAATAAGTATGGCATCTTCTTGTCACACTCGCGGAATTTTGTCGTTTGATCCCGAGACACCCTGTATAACGCTGCAATCTGAAAAATGCAGTTTGAGATACTTCAAGAGCTTATGCGCGCTGATATCCGTACATATTTTGTGCTAAAAAGAAAGTAGGCGTTTTATGCGGCGTAAGAGAGGGAGAGATACGAAACACGCGAGAGGCATCGAAACGAGAAACAGCAATGGCGACATAAAATAAAATTCCGATAGTCTGGCACCATTGGAACTTGAGTGGTACCGGATTATTGGATATTCCGAACTATCGGACGATACTTTTAAAAACAACCCCGGGGCGCATCGAGGTACATTAAAAATAAAATGATATTTACGCATAAACGTATATTCAATATCGTTTTGCGAAAGCGTCACCCATGATATTTTATTGCCGAATATTTCAATAATTCCGTCAATCTGTAGCTACAATATGATTGTTATTTTAAATTCGAATAAAACAAAGCCTGGGGAACAATAGGAATATTTAAATCTGAAAAGAAACAAATAAAAATACGCGCAAGCAGTTACCAGCCTGATTTCGACGAAGTCCTCGACAATGTACACATCGATCAGAACAACGATTATTTCGATATAATACGAGTTATTACAGAAACAACGGAAGCGAGTGTACGTCTCTGAAACAACACCGAAACGCATTCCCGTTGGTTGGAGGTTTAACAATTGAGAAAACGCTTTAATGACGCTTTGTACTTTTGGGGATTTCAAAGTGCCGAATCGTGCGGTAAAATTGATTTTACCGTTTTTCTACAGAACAGCGAGGATATTGTAAATTTTTGAACGGACGATTGATTAATCTACGAGGCGAACGCGGAATATATTGTTCACCCTTTAAGCATTCTCCCCCTCTCTCTCTCTACCCTTCCTTCCTCCCTCTCCTACTCCGAAGCCGCTGCTTCCTTCTCTCTCGTTTCTTCGAGCATCACAATTTCTCTTTAATTCTCTATTAAAATTCTGCTCATTACATTAACGGTCTTCCTCGGTTTCAGCCGCGCCTTGTCTGGCTTTCGTTACTTTCGTTACGCGGCGTTTCACTGACGAAAAAAAAAAATTACGGAGCGGTGCTTTCATTATACTCCCGAGTTCTGATTAGTAATGCCGATAATGGAACACAGTTGGTTTAATTAAGTAAAGTACGGTAACCTGTAAAGGGACGGTAAGCGCGTCGTACACAGGCATGCCCGGAGTTTTTCTACTCGCGTGCGTTTACGTCAAATCATTGCGGACCTTTTCTACTGCGCGAAACAGTTGGCTGACCGTATTTGGCTTTTTCTACTGCCACGGTGAAGCACTCTCCGCAAGAACAACGAAGAAAACAGATTATCGTGAAAGAGATTTACAATTTTATCTTTAATTTATCCTTAATTAAATAATGGTTTGCCCACGAACGAACGATATCGTGGAATTTATATCTGAATTATCAGCGTTAAACCGGGACATCAATATTTTCAACATCAAATTTTGTATTTTAATCGTGCATCGTTATGTTCAAACGCTGGAGATATGCAAAAAAGTTTACTTTACAAGTAGTTAGTTTTGAAAAAAAATCCAAATGAAAATCAACTGCATCGCATTGTATAAAATATAATTATTATTCCTCCCATTCATTCGTTCAAGTCCCGTATTGAAATCGAATATTCGAAATCCCGACGCTGCGTATTTACATAAGATTTAAATTTCCATCTATTACGACGCGACTTATCCATTCATATAATTCGATCCCATCTTCCGATACAAGCGTGCGCTCTCCCCAAGTCTTACAAAGGAAAATGTGTTTGCAAACTTTTCATATCAACATGTCAGCTCGATTCACTGTCGCCTGGTATTCGAATAAATTCGGTACTATATGTACCTCATATTTGCCAACGCGAGGCACTTTCGACGCCTTAGTTGACGTTACTCGATCTTCATGGCATTCGACGTCGAATTCCAGCATACCACATATCCTTTTTTACTTTTCCCAGCCGAATAGAAAAAGCTCTATTCGTCCCTCATGATAGTATCACAGGATTTTCGAGAAAGTGAAAAATACGAAATACATAACTTTCGTCAAATATTACGCGTAAGCGCGCGTATTAAATGGACATCAAATTTTAATAAACGTAGAATACATGTCTCGCAGTTCGTTACATCAATCTTGGATGATATCCCCTCGTTAAAAATATTTACTTAATTTAGTTCGTTGCGTCGCGTCTAACGAACAATCTCTTCCCGTCCGTTCTCGCGTATCCCATGGGAAAAGCAAACATTTTTTTATATTTTCAAGAACCCAGAAACTCGAGTGACGTAACGTTAATATTTTTTGCTACGGGGTCACAGGCAAAAAATTAACGATCCCAACGAGTCGTAGATCTAACTCCTCCCGCGTAATCGTCATCCGCGCGCTCGAAAGCGTTCGCTCTTCGCCAACCCTACGAAAACCACCCTTGCGTCGGGAATACGCGATTCTATTCTAAGTGAAAGTAGAACGTCCAGAGACAAACAGCTTGGCATGTTTGCGTTTTTGAACAACTTGGGAGTGGGAGTATCCTTGCCGATTTTACTCGGTACACCGCCGCTCTCGTACACATCCGTTCTCGTAACCCACCGTGGTTCCGTGGACCTCCGTTCTCAGAGACAAACAGCAATTATCGGCGGACGAGGGCGGTATCGCGCGAACGATTTCCGTTAGCGCGCATTCGGTACGCATGTAATTTCCAAACGCTCCGCTCGCCGATCAATCCCGTTCGCACCGATCACGCGATCCTAACCAAAATTGAACCGATTCCGCGCTATTACCGCTTTTAACGCGATTTCAATACTCCGGCTCGGCCGTTTTGCTAGGACAACGTTATGCTGATACCCGCATAAACCGCTGCGATGGAAAACCCATTAAGATAAAATGTAATTTGTTAATTGTTCGTCGAGCCCAATTATACGTTGTTCGATTAACGTCGATGCGAGGTTTATGGACGATTACCCGGTATTTATTTTAACCCACCGTCGGTATCGAGTTATCGATTACGTTAGAAATCGTAATGCTCGTCGATTCAATTTGTCACCCCCGTAATTCGTGGCTATCTAATTTGTCATTTTAATGCGGCGTTTCTTTCTCGAAAGCGTAGTCGCTCGAAACGAACGAACCGCGGGAACGGGAACACAATGAAAACAGCAGTAAATTTCTTCAGCGTTATTGCGCGATCGTTCTAAATTGCTGACACGCTTCGCGTTCGATTAAACAGTTATAACGGTAAATATTCCTTGGGGGAAATGCATCCGTACAACGCGGATATATACGGGTACACCGGTAGCATAAATAATGAGCCAATGGATGCATTACAGACGTGCGCGCGTGGCTCCGGCCCAAACCCTCGAAACGCCCGAGCTACCGATGGTTTATCCAATTTCCGCTTACCAAAGAATACGGATTATAAAGAAACATTTCCCGACGCTCGCAAAGCCGAGTTCAATGTTCAAACCGAAACGAGCATTGTTAACGGAAATTTTCTCGCGAACTGAATTTACGTAACGGTGTTTCGGGAAGAAAGCTCGCAATCGATATCGTTAATTCTCCCTTCTTCGTTATTTTACTTACAAAATATTATTTCTATCCCTGTATCCTACGGGCTGATCCAGAATACCGTGACACGATACTACCGCGCATTATCCTCCACGAAATATTAAACGCGTACAATTTTTATCATCGGTGGCTAGGTTAACGGCGCAAACTTTTAGCCGGAGGTTACTCGGAGTTCTATACAGGGTGTTCCGCAATTGGCGGTATTGCATTATAGGTGTTATAATTCCAAAGTGGGATAATTCCAAGCACGGCTTTCCTTATCGAAAATGTTGATAGCGCTTCGTTTGACATGATATTAATCGACAACGTCAGCCAATCGGAGGGGAACGTTGCAGTCGATACCACTGGTTATTCATTATCGCGTGGACGAGTCTAAGCGTATGCTAATACGCCAGCCATCGCTTCCCTCTCCGATCGGCTTCCGGTTTTCATTAATACCTCGTTAACTAAGTCGCTTTGGACATTCTCGATAAGGAAAAACCGGCTTAGAACTATATCTATAACAGCTTTAACGGAGTACCCCATTTACGAGGCACCCTGTATAGCGGATGCATCGCAATTACGGAATAATATTGGGTTGTCCGGAAAGTTCGTGCCAATTTTTGGTAGGTGAAGTTACAGCAGGCCTGAATATATCAGTATGATTAAAAACTGTGAAAATGACCTGTGTACATATTCTAAAATATCTAAAAGGTGATATTTCAGGCATCTTTAGAAAAAAGTTTGATTATCATACATTACTCTTTTGCTAGTTTTATACGCTTTTAAATATGGAAGGAAACGGGGTTTCCTTATATTTCTTTCCTATTTCTTTCCATTATACGCGTTTGATCCTTTTATTTTAACGGAAAGGCAAAAATGCCACACAAGCAGCAAATTAGATATGCGCCGCTTATAGGGATGGCGCTACAGCTTAAGAGAATAAAAAATAAACGAATATTACAAAAAAATATACAAATTTTAAAAGTAAAGAAAATCTGAGGTAATCCGGAATGATGGAATATTCAAATTATGTGAAAGATGGAGAAAGACTGTGGAACAAAATGGCATCTATATAATCAAAAACCGGCACGAACTTTTCGGACAACTCAAAATAGATAATCTAAAACAGATGACACGATAGTATCGCTTACGATAATAAGAAGAACGAAACGTAAAATTTCCTGGTATCTAAACTCTCTAAGGTTGGAAGTAAGATCGATAGGCTCCACCCCTTGGAAACTACAGCCTTCCCGGGGGATCTCTTGTTCCAGAGAACACGATCCACAGTTTCAGTAATGCGCGAGATTCGCGCAGTCAGGTACAAAGGTAAACATCGGGGCTGCGCGTGTCCCCTCTGCGAGCGGAAACGAGCTGTCGCGAGGTGAATCGGAATCACTTGTCCGCTCGTGCACGGTCGCTGACGGATCCTTCGAGCAGAGTTTTCAGTTTCACGGAGGTGTACTGCGCGTAGCGCACTCTCTCGCGCATCGCGCTACACCGTCGCTATATGTAGTTCGTATCGTGGGAGACCGTCGCTGTCGTTCCGTTTTAAACGACACGGTTACGACAGCCATTAGAGTAATTACAGATAAACAACTATCGTTCGCCGATACGAGCCACGCGCGTGTATTTACCGGCGGACGTTCCGGTGTCAGCGGGCAGCCATTGTTGACGATAAAACTGTCACAACGGCTATCCCGGTGGAATACAGAAATTTGCTATGCAGCTACAGTCCGGGGGAAGGGGGGGGAGTATTTCTAGTGGTCTTATTCCAGGAATTTGAAACTAGGGAGTTAGATAATATCGCTGGTAGAATTTCGTTGTACAGGTAACCCTCGTATACCTTGTGTTCGATATAATCCGATTTACGAATTGTGGGAAATTCTTGGTTCACGCGGGCTTTTGGTAACGCGAAATTTTATCTCACATAACGCCCAAGCTCGAAAATAATTTTTATAGAGTATTGGCAACTTTGGCAGATTCCATCGAATGACGAAAGTTATGTCGAATAAATTTCATCCGACAAAGTTGTTCACCGAATGAATAGCTCACTGTTTCAACGCAATGTGATTTTAGAATTGAGTGATTCAGATTAAAAATAAATAAAGAAATCAAGTATGTTTGGTAGCGTAACTACGTTAAATTTAATTTTTGCAGCTTTGCTCAAATTTAGTTTACTGTTCAATTATATTCATACATACTTAGTATTTTATTTGATGGAAAATATATTTGGAACCAAACCTCTCGTTTTGTACGAGAGTTTTGCGTACCTATCACGATTTACTTAACGCGAAATTTTCGTGGAACACGAAACCTCCGCGTTATACGAGGGCTAGTCGTATATTAAATTTGGTAGTACAACGATCAGCGAGGAAGTAGTCATACGATTATTTATAGGACAACGTCTAGTAGCTATCATAAATTATCTTAACATGAAAAAATGTGAAGTTAATTAACGCTGGGGCGAGAGGGAATTTTCCAAAGGAGCGTCAGATTTTTCTTCGGAACGCTTTTCGCGGGAATAACCGGCTGTAATTTAATGTAACGTAAAAGGATGAACGTTGGTTAACGCTCTGGAACTCGGGGGTAATATGACCGTCGTTACGCGAAAAATGCAATGGGAGCTGATTAACATTTCGTACATTTATTTATTACGTTACTTTAACGAGAGAACCAGTAATAAAAGCCTTAATTTATGCTGACTATAAGGACAGGAGAGCGGCGGTGTGTTTAATGCAAATTTAAACGGCGTGTCGAGAGCAGCCATTAGGTTAATTACAGGTAAACAAGTATCCTCCGATGAAACTATACCTCCGCGTGTTCCGGTGTCAACGAGATACTTATCGCTGGCAGCGCACGTTCGCCGCACCGATCGTTCCAACGGGGGAAACCAAAGAAACGCGAGACGGTGGTAATCGCGAGGCGATGCGAATTTCATCGACCACTTCTGCCAGATCCATTGTCCGACGTAGAAATGCAAAAGAGTAGAAGCGGAGGGGTTGAAATCAATCGGGTCTTATTTACAACAATCGCGACGGACACTTTGGA
>CAKOGF010000188.1:0-14838 GCA_933228935.1 Pemphredon lugubris
CACACACAGGATGGGAGGGCAGCAGAACTCTGTGGGAGGCACTAGCTATGGGTAAACCTTCATTGGCTAGTTTCTTTGGGAAAAAGGCTGCTCTCTTCTGCTCTGGAGTAGCATCCTGAAGTGCAGTCTTCTGGTCCATAGAGGTCTCAGGGGCCAGGTCTCTGATTGGTCACAGGGAAGGGCCTTCAGAACTATCAGACTGGCAGCTGGCATCTTGCCATCCTCTTTAGGTAGCTTAATTGGATCCTTTTCAGGCATCAAGGTTGGCAGCTCTTTGTCCTGTATTACCAAATCTAGACATTGAAGAGATCAACATTTGACAGGACTTGATCTTGTTATTGCACAGGCGGGCTGGTGTCTGTTTGTCTATTCTGTCAGAGGTTGGGTGGGCTGGCATCTGTTTGTCTAATTCATTAGGTGTCAGGGAAGCTGGCAAATGACATTCCTGACACTTAGGGCTGAGAGATGCTTTTGAGGGGAAGTCTTCACTAGGCCTTTTAATTTTTAATGAACTCTTCAGTTTTTTTATTTTGAGCATTTTGCAAGAATTGGGATCTTTCAAATACAGTTTGTGTGAGAAAGTGGCTGATAAAATTATCAAGATCACCACCAGCAACAAAGAGAAATACTTTTTTTAGCATTGCAATTTTTCTCTCTTTTTGTTGAAGCACTCAAGGAGAAAAATAGTAGCATGGTGGAAGTAAATCTAACCAATGTTATGGTTTTGGATTTCAAAGTGGTTTTAAGTTCAATCCCTTAGGCGTTCCTTTTAAAAGGGGGATTTGTTATCTGAATGCAGCCTTTGGATGGGGTATTTTAGATTAGAACCTTTACAATGAATTGGTTCTTATATACTAAGCTAAATGACACAATACTAGAAAAAATGGTGCAATAGCTTTAACTGTAATTTAAACTTAAATTTATCTTTCTAGATTAAATCAAGTGCCCAGATTTAATGTACATATGATGCATGTTCAGAAGCTAAGAATCAATATTACATCATATACTCTTTGTAATCAATGCAAAATAATTAAAACAATGCAATTGCTTATTTCCACATACTTTCACAGATATTTAAATACTAAAGCATTAAGAATTTCATTCAAAGTAATTTATTTGAGGTTCAGAGATCAATTAAACCTTTTAATTACTCTAAAAAAAATTAATTAATGCTTTAACTTCAAACTATCATAAAATATTAAATAATTAAGCTTTTTTTGATAAAATAAAACTTCAAAAATATAGCTCTTAATCTTAGATTTAATAATATAAAATAAAATATATGACTTATAGATATGATTATTATAAATACTTATTTTAAAGTAATCATTTATATTTTTATAATCAAAGCACTATAATAAATCTGATCTATACTTATTAAAGTAGTTTTGCTTTAATATTCATTATATTATATGTACTAATGTTATTTAATTAATAAAAAGATAAGGCTCTTATTTTTTTCTGATAATTTACAGTATTTAAAAATATTTATTTTTTGTCAAGTTATTACTGTTTGAAATTATAATTTGCAATGAGCTTTTTTTTACAAATCAAACTGAAAAAGTGCTATGAATTTGCTAGCATAAGTATTAGAAAATGGCCCAATAGTCAAAATAATGACCCAATTATTCAAAATTGATGGTTAATAGCTACATTTAAAGCTAAACATAAGCTCTATCTTTTTATTTAACTGAGAAAATCAATAAAAATTTCATATTTTAAATTTAAACTTTGATAAACTTAATAATAATACTCAGGATATTAGGCCTATAAATTTATATATATTTGGAGCAAAATAATTTATATTTTTCAAAGTTTAAATTGATTTAATAAAATTTTTTTCAATAGGATCTTTAAAAAGTATACTTATATTAGGTAATTCTTTCTAGAAACCCAATAAAAATGTTTATTTTCAATATAATAACCCCTCTGTCAACCTGTCCTTGGATGGGAAAATGCCTAGTGATATATAAATCCAAGGGTTATTTCTGATACCAATCCTCAGACCACCAACTTATCGCTAATATAAAATAGAAAGAAAGAAGTTCCACCTCCCAACCAAGAGTTCCTTCAGCGATTTCTGTTGGTTAGCCAGACAATGCAGACCAAATAATTAAAAAAAAACTAGGATTTAATGGAGAGCAAAAAGATTTATGCTCAACAGTGGATCAGACACCTTCCATCACTGTGTAGGTGCCTGCCACGCTTGCCAGCCAGTCCATCTGGGAACATCCAGCCAGCCAATCAAAGCCTATAAGACCCTCCAATCCAGCCAATCATCTCCAGGTACCCACCCAAACCAATAAAATGAGGTCCTCTGTCACAGCCAACCAAAATCTGGGGCCCAGGCCAAAAGCCTAGTGCCAACCAAGGCTGAACCTAGCTAAAAATAAACCAGGGATTTTGCCTAGGTTCCAACAGGAATATGACTACTACCCAGGTGTCTATTGGCCAGCAGATGGAATTCCTCACTATGTGCAGGACAGCAGGAACAAGAATTTGTATGTCACCAAGTTTCCAAACCCAAGGGTTCCAATCCATACTTTTGAGGTTCTAAATTCCCTGCTTTTACTACCACTTTCAAAACTTTGCAAGTGGGATTCACTATAAATAAACAATCACCCCTCAATGATAGATTGTGCTATCATTAAAAATATATCCTTCAATTGATATCACTTATACTGCCACTTAAACAACTAGCAAGAGGGTCAAACTACTAAGCTTTAGTTGTCCATTCTTAAAAAAGAATATATGCCATATTATTTTTTCTAAAGTGTTGAAAAACTGCTCTGGTATTAGGGGATACCAAGATAATTTGCCAGGGTTTGGTCCTTTGTCACAAGGCCCCAAAGAAATAATTGAAGGGAAGCCAGCACAACTCAACTAATCCCAGAAAACTCCTCAGCCTTCTCTGGTGTCACCTCATTCCACTATATCCTTGGCCATCTAAACCTTGACCTAATATATGTTGTTGTAATTTGCTGGAAGTTTTAGCTGGTAAACACTCAAGCTAAGGACATTATGTTTCAACCAAAACTTGGCCTTAAGTTGGCACTATATCTCACAACACATAGGAGGCGTCCTCCAAATCGCCCCATATTGAATCCCTCCCTTCTATTGAGCTTGCCAGTGGAGCGCAGGTCAAATTTTCCTAAAATGAGCCAAACCCCATTTGTATTCAATAAGCCTCAAAAAGTTATTCCAGCAGATAAAACCTTATCTGGATCATGTCACCACTGTTATATTCTGGTGACTTCCCACATACTATTTTAACTGCTATACACAAATAAAGAATACAATCTCTTCTCACTCTCTGTCACTTTTCTTGGAATGTTGTTGTCCCCAACGCCTTAATAACTACAGATAGTTCAGTTGCAACAATCAGATGGTTGATAACTGTCTATCTCAATGACACGGCCTTAAATGGTTTCTAAATAGGAAACTTTCTTCCCTAAATATCCCAAGTAATCCCTAAAACTCTAGGGTAATACAATAATATTGGTAAAATATACAAATACTAATAAAAATAAATTAAAACATGAACAATAGATAGAATAGTGGTTTATCAGAAAAATAAGTTGAACCTTATTTAATTGAGCAACAGAAATAGAATGGAGATTGTAAGAGATCCAACCATGGACAGATGAGCTGTTGTTTCTGGGATCAGATGGTCCATAGGGCAGGTGGCTAACACCCACCATACAATTAGGCTAACTTAAGTAAGTAAAGAAGATATTTTCTACCCAGGATTATGGGCTAGCAAGCAGGTCAACAACATCAATAATCCCCATGAGGATAATATATACTATGTCAAATGGCTTACTGGTGTACTCAGGTGGGAGTTCTGGGTTGGTCACAGGCATAGATTTTGGGGTGACAGGTGGTTCCATGTCCAGTTAATATATAGTTTTGGGGGTGTATCTAGGTGGGTTTCTTATCTGGGCTGTAGGGTTTTGGGCTAATAAAAGTGTGAAGATGTGTTCTCTATATCCAGACTCTGCTGGGTACTCAACGGAGCATTCAGGTCAAGAAAACACCAGGGATTGTTGAAACTTGGCTGTGGGGACTGGAGGGGTGGGAGAGCAAGGATTGAATTGAAAAATTACTTAGATAAAATATGTCAATATTTGGGAAACCCAATATCTCATAAACTTTATTAAAAATGGCAATGAAGCCTTGTGTAGGGTCCTGGGGTTTATATAGGACCCTACTGCCAGGCTCATCAACAGCTGGAAAAAAATCTTCAAAACGCCAGAAATAAAAGATCAAGTGAACAAGGCACTTGTAGGGGTGGCACCAGCGGTTGGACATCATTTATTGGCTTATTCTTTAGGAAGGATAACTATTCACTTCTGTTCTAGAGTAAAATTCTCAAGGGTGGGCTTGTGGCTGTTATTTTCTTTAAGTGTGGGTCTCTGATTGGCCACTGGAAGAGATATCATGTTTATCAGGTTTATCAGGATAATGGTTGGAACTTTGTTGTCTTCTTTAGAAAGTCTGATTGAATTCTTTTCAGGTTTCTGGACTGACAGGTTCTTGTTGGTTCCTTCAGATTTGGGAACATTTGCGACCATTATTTGAGAGAATCTGATCCCAGAAGCATGCAGCTAGTGGTCTCTTAGTCTTCTAGACTGTTGGGCTGCAAGTGGTGGCTGCCGGGGTTTGAATCCCAGCTTATCTCTTGGGTCTTCATGGAGGAAATATTGTCATTCCTGACAGAGATGTTCAAACTTTATGTCTTTGGAATGGTACTTAAGCATTGCTTCCTAGACGTCTTGGTACTTGATCGCAGCCTTGGTCTGCTTGGGAGATTATCCTTAGCTCTCATCTCAGTCATGAACAGATGACACAGATACACTGTTGAGTCTTCAAGTGAGTTATGATTTTATTGAACTTGGGCTTCATAACCAGGACCATGATAGAAGACTGACTGTAAAGCTTTCTGGGTTGATAGCCTTTATGTTCACAACTATGACTCTTAAGTTGTTAGTTGGGACCTGTGAATAAAATCCTACCTGTCCTTTTTTACAAGGACTTCTCAAAGAATAGGAAGTGAACTTTATTATGCTTTTATTTACAAAGTCTCTAGCCTGGCTGGCCTACAAGATTTCTGATAAAGAGGTGATAAAGGTTGCTATTTAGGGCCCTCAAGTGGTACTTTAAATACCACTCTGGGTGCAGTGTGGTGGCCTCTTTTCAGGATTCTGGGCATCTGGTCTTAGCTGTGAGCCTGTTCAGCTGACTTGCAATGGTTCAATTGGTTGTGACAAATGGTGTAGGGTTTGGGAAAAGACAAGCCCAAGCCACTCCTGTACAGCTGGCCTCTTGGCATGCGCTGGTTGGTTGAATATGTGAGCCACTTGATTGGCTGAGGAATAAATCTTGGGATTTTCTGGTGGGAAATGGTTAGGGATTTACTGGCGGAGAATAGCTTGGGATTTCCCGGCAGAAAATAGATAAAAATATACTGACAGAGAATAGCTTGGAATATATTGGCAGGAGATTGTGACAAGAATGCTGTGTATTGGATCAGAACTTATGGCATGATCATGTCTGGTTTGAATCTGGCAATTGAGTCAATTATGTGTCAAACAAGGAATTTATTGGTGGCAAATCTCCCTGGGTTGTTATGTAGCTTATCTGTTGGATATAAAAGATAGAATAGATGGATGCCGCAGATGCCAACAGTGATATTCCTGTTATGGTTGATGGTCACTAAAGAAGAGCTTAATGGATTTGCCGGCAGAAATTACAAGTATGGTAGATTTACTGGCGGCAAATAGTAATCACATAGATTTTTTTGGCAGTAATTGATTGAGCTAATGCTTTACTGGCGTAAAACAACTAACAGAGGATTTACCGCCAGTAAATCCCCAACACGCTGCCAATCAGTGATTATCAACTCTATTATACCAGTTTGAACTGACCATCATTGATAGTCAATATTGGGTGTCTTTACACTGACTATGCCACACTTCAAGGAAATAGATAAGGGCTAGGGAAGGTTTAGAGGAGCCAAGTATCAAGGCAAACCACCAGACTTTGATAAAGATACTGTGATTGCATTAGCTGATATAGTGGATGTTAAACAACACCTCCCCTTTTTACAGACCTAGTTTCTATCTGTTGCAATCATTTTTATAGAAAAATGTTCTTTGCATAACTATTTTGCAGCATGCTACAGGGATCTTTGAAATTAGGCTTCAATGGTGGATATATCTTTACTATAAGTATAGTTAGCTTGGGTTTCCTGTCTTATGCAGCCCACTTTAAAGCTAAATCTAGCACTGGCTTCTTGGCCATAAAGTCAAAGTATCATAAAAAAGTGATTGATACAAGCAACCTAGTATCATACCATTTTATTAATCCCTCTCAGGAAGCAAGTTTCACAAGAACTTGCTTGATCCAAGTGAATCCAAAACTGAATCCAGATAGCACACTCAGATCAATTCTGGAATCAATACCAGGGCAAGACCTAGACCTGAGAAGATTACTCCCTTGATCAATATGGACTACATGACTTAGCACAAGTGTGACTGTAATACAGTCACCCAATCAAACTGATTAATAACCCCCCCCCAAATTGAAGCTTATTAAATTTATATTTTATGTTTAATGTGTTTTTTCCCTACTGAAAAAGTGGAAGAAATATTATTATACAAGTGAGAGTGTGATATTGGTATAGTTTACACCCAGGAATTGATTGGACAGTACAGATTAAAGGTATTGGTTGGTTAATATACAGGTTCAGATTAAGGAGAGTTGGTGTCTCCAGGCAGTTAAATTAGACCAGGAAGGTTTAGTTAGATAATAACCAGAAATGTTGCTGATGAAAAGTCAATCACAAGGTAATAAAAGCTTGACTGTGCCAAGATTAAAACTTGGGTGTCTTAAATTAGATGGGTCACCTGGTTCTTAGGTGAAGCCATAAAAGGGATTCAGAGATGAAGTCACCTCAACAGATTTTGTATTTGGAGTAACATACACTTCAAAAGTGTTGGAAAAGCCCCATTGTCTGAATCATGTGATTCAGGGACCTAAATAGATCAATTATTAGGGAATAAGAATACTGTGATCTTGATAGGTTAAATATGATTGTTTGATGTCATGAGTCATCAATCACATCTGAAAATCAGGATTCAATTTCCAAGGCAGGGCTCTTGAGCTAAAAGCTACCATAGGTTGGTATAGAAAGAAAAAATAAGCTTTACTAAATATTCTTTAGCAAAAGTTGTTGCTTTCTCCTACTTTATTTATCATTTTTATGAGTTTTTTCTTTGATTGGTCCAAGGCAAAGTTCAATCTCTTCAAAGCTGAGGCTTTTGGTCTATGCAAGAAGGTTATATCTGCAGCACTGAAGGAGTCTTGGGATGGCCTTGAGGCAGCACAGTCTTTTTCTGAGGAGATATTGGGCGGAGTTAAGGAGGCTTATTGTGAACTGTTTGAGGATTCCTTTTAGTTTGCAGGCACACCATCACAGGAAGATCAAGTATTTGCATGGGATGCTTATAACTTGATTCTGGCCTTTGATAAAATACTTGGACATCTGAAGGTATCTCTTGAACAGAGAGAGAAAAGTTATAAAAGAAGAAAAGATGAAAGTATGAAGTTGGTGACAAAACTAAAGGTGGATCTCTTGCAATTTTTAAATGTCAATCTGTGTCAGGGATCCACTCATTGGGAAGTCTCTCTCCAATGGAGTGAAGGAGAGCTCCCAAGTTGAATTTAACTAGAGTGGACCCTACTGGGATCCCTATCATTAACATGTGCAAGAGGTGATCAAATAGACGGAATCTCCCCAGGAAGGGAGTGAAGTGGTTTAAGAGATAATAGACGCTGGTATATCCCAAAACCAACCAAGGGGCCTTGGGATGAATAATGGGGGAAATTGTGCTGTTTCTACATATGGGGCATGGCAACAATGTGGACTGAAACAATACCAAATGGAATCTTCTGGTTTATTGGTTGGGGTAGGTTCAGGAGTTTCAAAATTCACAGTGCCTTGTCCATAACTAATTAACATAAAAAGGGGCCATACAAAGAGGATGAGCTTCATGCTGTTGGAGAAGAGCCTCTTTAAATCTACTAATCAAGTTTTAAAAGTTGCTGAAAATATGAAGTTATTGGCTAAGATAGGAATAAGGAAATTGTTGGAGCAATTGGGAAAGGGAAGATTCCTCAGCTTAAATACTGGAGTCAAGTGTGGAAGTAGATGTAGTGGTTACCAGGTGATCCTGCAAGAGTAGGTTGAAAATTATTGCTTTGCAGGTCTGCAGCAAGCTGCAGCCTGCAATGCAAGAAGAAGTAATTTGGGTTATAACATTGCAGTATTCTACTACACTGGGATTGTGTTGGTCTTTTGGGTCTGGATGAATGGTATTTCTTTGGCTTGGTTGCTTTGGATCAACTGATTGGCTTCTGGGTTCTCCTGAATATTGTGTTTGTAGATTTTTGCATTAATTTTCTGTTTGATTGGCTATATTGGGGATTTTGGAGCTGATTTTAAATGCTCTTTTGTTGTTGCTGTTGTATTCTTTATCTCTAGTTTGGATTTTTGGTTTTAAACTAGAATTTATATTGTTGAGCTGGTCCTGGTTTTTGCTTTTGTTCTTGTTTTTGCTGCCAATAGCACATTTGTTAATCAATTTCAAATGTGTATTTGGTTTGATTAATTCCATTAATCTGTTTTTGCTGTTTTCTTTGGTTTTAGCATTTAAAAATGCAATTTTAAATTCTTCTGTATCATAAGCCTCAGGGTTTGATCTAATGCTTGTGAAAGGGATGGAATCCCTTACAATCTGAGCTTGGATGCCAGAATCACAAGGCTGGGATCTGAGCTTGCCAAAGCTCAAGTACATAATTTTATAGGAAGCAAGAGTCATCCTAGGAATGGTGAAGTAAGCAACCAAACCCTAGTCCCCCCAGAACAAGCTATATAAAGCTAATTTTACCTTTCAATAAAGATATCAAACTTCACTTTTAAGATCTTTCCCTTTAAATCAGTTTAAAAATTCATAAAGTATAAACAAGCAACCTAGCACTACTCTCTGAAGGACAGATGGTGTGAAAATTTCCAGTGATATCAGAATTACCTGAATAGACTTTGGGGAAAAAACCTGGCTCTGATAGGAAGAGTGGGATGGTGCCATTATAACTACAAATAAGGTATGTAAAGACTGTGGAGGGAATGGGCTCTGAGTAAGTGTATTGCTAGCAAATAAAGACTGATGTAGAGGAGTCAGGCGGAGCTTATCCCATGCTGGTGGACAGCTACAATGCAAGAAATATATGTCTGATAAATTTAGGCTAATGGTTAAAGGCCATATTTATTGCACCCAAAGATGGATAGTGTCTATGTCCAATAGGCCAACCTCAAAGAGGCTTGTGGTGGAAATATGCTTTTATAGGATTGATCACAGTAGAGAAAGATAATGAGAGGAAACTATATTGACTGGAGGATGGTTACTTTAAGGAAGGTAAATAATTTACCTATCCTGGCTTAAGAGTTGGTGATGTGTAGCTTTAGCTGACAAGTTGCCTTGGGGGAAAGTCTACATGATACCTTTATAGATGAAGATATAGGAAGGTCACCCCAGTAATCTCTCCTAATTAACTGGAGTGGGAAGATGAGTCGGACCAAGAACTGATCTGGTTAGGAGGTTGCTACACCAATATCTTATTATGAAGTTAAACCTGGTTTAGCCTTGCAACTAGGCTGGAAATTTAACTTTGTATCGGAATTTAGAAATTACATCAAATACACTGGCTATGATTTTGAGGACCTATCTCATTTCTGACATTATGTCACCGTTTTTGATTTTTATAATGAAATATACATTATAAAGCCTAAAAATAACTTTGTAAAGGGTAAAGGTGTCAGAAAGGTAGTGGGTACCTGAATTCGTATCCACATCTCTGAGTTTGGAGCTACGCTCAGGCTATATAATGCTTGGGTATTGGATGGCTTCCAGGGATTTTTAACTCCCATTGGTGGTATATTTCTGCTTTGGCCAAGACTTGCCATCGAGTATGTCAGCTCATAGAATTGTATGGATCTGAACTAATTTGCAACTTTCAGATGAAGTGGGGGTTTGTATTGAATTTAAAAAAAATATGAATTCATCTTCCTAAACCAAACTGACCTGTACGCTAGCCTAGAAAGATCTTTCTGCCAACCTTTTTGACTATCGTTGGGTGAACCCTACAGCTTAGCTTTTAAATTTCCGGTATAGTTTGCTCGGTTATTAAAAGAATTTTGCACTCAGTGTTGTGAGTTAAAAGAGGTTGGAATATTACTTGAATCCATCTTTGGGGCTATATTTGTGTGAATCTGATAGATTGCAATTGGCTTTTAAAGGATTCTATCAATTTATTCTAAGTTTTTGCGCAGTTTCCAACCAACTGTTGACTTTTGCAATTTAGATCTGCTAAACCTAGCAACTTCAGTTGCTTCACTAAAGTAATATTGGCAACTGATAACGTTGGATTTCATGGGATTATAAATGTACTGATTTAGCCATGCGAACCCAAATCTAAGTAAGCTGCAACGAACTTACTTTCGAACAAGTAAACTATGATGCCAAATCAACTAAAACTGCACACTAGATTAAAATGCCAAAGGCCCAGACTATATGGTAACAAATAAATGTCACATCCTCATATTTAAATGTGGTCATTGAATATGTCAGCAAAATAATTTCTGGGGATAGTCATTCACTCTTATACATTGAGCCGTCGTCATCAGAAGAGTCATCGGTGAGAGGTAGCTTTTTGGAGGAGCGCGTTTTGCGGGCAGCGTACCTAATCAAAGTTAAATAGCAATTAACGAGTATGTATTACTTGTGAGCCACAGCTGAATCTTGGACTGGCCTTTTAAGGGTGCCTTTAGCCTCGACTTCCTTCTCCTTTGTTGGTTTGGGAGCGGATTGCTTCTCAATCTTATCGCGGAATTGGCTGGGGGTAAGTAAACCTTTGGAGGCTTGGTTGAAAAAGTCAGCTGGAAGGTATGGCTTGGAGACAAGTAGCTGCCCACCAGGACGGATAGACATGGGGCGGAATAAATCCTTGGGCAGCTGGATGGCACCAGGATGAGGTGTGATTGTCCACCCATGGCTGAGACGCTTGGAATTGATGACATGGACAGCTAATTCACTAATGGCATACAGGTTCTTGAGGGTTAGGATGCTGTGATTCAAGTACCTCATTCAGGGGTGGATCTAAGACATCCTCGGTGCGCTTGATGTATCCAGTAGCGGAGTAAATGAGTGAGATGTTGTCAGGCGTGGCAGCGGCAGCAAGGAAAAATTCAATGAACTTGGAAGTTTCCTGCAAATCTTTGGTTTCAAGAACAAACTCTGAGTCATGGGCAAGCAGATGCAGGAGGCGAGTAAGAGCCGAACAGATCACGCGGGCGGAATCGCCACTGCTTGAGTGAGAAAGCAGTTGTTGCTTAGCAAAGCTCTTTATGCGCTCCTTGAACTGTGCTTCGGGATCAAAGGCAGCGAGAAACAGGATAACGAGGAACTTTAGGGGAAGTTTGCGCTGCCCAAGGCGACTCATTACCGCCTCGCCGAACTTCTCACGAACAGCGAAGCGAGTGTCTTGGATGGTTGTTGCAAGGAGATTGAATTGTAGGGGCGCTATCATGGCTTCATATGCTGGACAGGTGGCTAGATCCAAGATTGCAGTGGCTGCCGAAAGGCGCATGTGCGCAAGCAAATCGGGGGAGGATTTGGAAGAAACTTCTCCCTTGTTTTTGAGAATAGACCAGAGTAAGGAGAACACTGGCTGCACCAGGCGTTGTTTCACAGCGTCTCCAGCATATGCAATGGAGCGGGAGGTCAACATGATAATCGCATTAATCTATTGGTTAGAGGAAATTCTTAAACATACCTTGGCATCAAGCAACTCTAGTGAGCTTGGAAGAAGAGTTTTAAGGACAAATTCAAGCACCGTGTGCATATGTATTTCTGTTAATTCGGGGTGCCTGGCTACCAACTCACCCAATGCTGCGAGGTGCCCAGATAATGAAGATGATTTTAATGAAAGGCTTGTCACAATGCTCCGCACAGTCTTAATTGAATGCTTAGAGTCAGTATCGAATTGACTCAGGGCTGTTGCTGCATCTCTGGCCTGAGAGGCAGTTCCCTCTAAAACAAAACGAGCCAGCCGTTTGGCTACCTTGTCATTAGGAAAGGTTGTAATAGGGGCAGCCTTGGCATAGTGGGCGAGAGTAGGCAGCCAGTCGGAACCATCCGAACCCAACACAAGGTTGCCTAGCTCTTGGACATGTCCTTCGAATAGGCTTGGGTCAATGGCAGGCAGGTCTTTAAGGATCTGATGGGCAAAAGGGCTAAAATGATTCACCTGACAGGCGATGCGCATTAAGATGGGCACCATTTCGCGGCAGATTAGGGTTTGTCCTAGGCGCAAAAGCACCATGGAAAACACTTCGTTTAGTGCTGGCATCAGCTGGTCAATGCGTTTCATGGCTTCCTTCTCAATCAGCTGGGCAGCTTCGGGCGAAGTCGCGTGTAGAAGGCTTTCAAAAAGATCATTCAACTTGCGATCGCTGGATTTAGGATAGCGAAGAAGGCTTTCGTACATCTTTTGGGGCTCTGGGAATCGCTGCAGCATGCGTTTGACCAGCAGGTTGAGCCGCGCGTAAAGCTGCTCTTGGGTTTCCGAGAGATCAGAGTTTTCCCCCTACATGTTAGTGAAGCTCACATAAAGCTTACCCCGAGTTTTCTACAAACTGCCAAGAAAATGTGGAAATCCTTGGTCAGACTGGTCTGCCAAGTCTGCAACGCCCTGAGCCCAACGTATGAGCGCTGCTGGAGGCAACCAACTACACGAAGAAGATTCTCTGTGCGTGCTTCCAAATCATCGACTGGGCCTAGGATTGTGTTACGGAAGGCGCGCTCTGTTTCCAGGATAATCTGTTGGTCGTTGGAATATACTATTTCCAACAGCTCCTCGGGAATCCACTTGAATTTATCCTGGGCCTGGAAATCTTCTTGGTCGAGATCTTCGGTGGCCTGGGCATAAAGCGCTGCCATCATCTGAGGCAAGTTCCGACGGACAACGCTCTTCTTGTCTTTGAAACGGGATGCAACTTTTTTAAGAAGCGTTGTTGGGACAAACTTCTTCACAGAAGCATAAGGGAGTTGTGCAATCATCTGGCAGGCGGCAGATCGCACCTTTTCATCCTGGTCTACTACCAAGCCGCCAATAGCTTCGCAGACGTCTGTCAGCAGATTGGTGGGTGTGCCGTCACGAAAGAAGCTCCCACATTGCTGGATCAATAAAATGCGGATCTGGGCATCTTGGTCCGTCCTCCTAAATCCATTTAGCAATTGTTCCATCAGCAAACTACCGCTGGAGCCAACTCTTCCAAATTGTAGGATATTTGCTTAGCAATGAAGTTGCAGATGGCAAAGTAAGGAATGTACCAAGAGTTACTAATGACAATCGGCGCAAATCAGATCTAACAACCTATACAGTAAATCAGAAAGTGACTATTTCTCATGACAATAAATTGCCTGTAAGTTACCGTCAATTGAGCCTCGAGTTGAGGAATCACTGACAAGAGAATGCGGGGTTCGATGGTGTAGACCATCTGAAGCATCTCGTGAGCCTGCTCCAAATCAATATTTGGACGATCACCTTCTTCGTCATCATCTTTTGTGCAAGAAAGAACATCCATCAGATACTATATCGTCAGCTATTTAGCCGGGGCTATAGGAGGGGTGGGATAAGTACCTGACAAATAGGACCTTGGAGACGTTCAGGGGCAGAGTTACATAAAGATCTGGCCATGGCAAATGCGTGAGGAAATTCAACCTTGAAGCAGTGGCTTTAGATGGTTCTAGATCGAGCTTACCTGACGCTTCTTAGTAAATTGCTTAAGGATAACTTCAATCACAGGTGTGGTAAAGGTATCTGTGACATCTGCCAACTGTTCAAGGATATCTACCAATCGAAGCGTCTTGTCTCTTGAAATGTTGGACCTGAAAATTGGTTTAAAAAGCTTCCATCAAAATAACCTACTCGACAAGTTTAAACCCAGTCAAAAAGTAGTCTTGGACCAATTGTTCATCTCCGGTATCCATGATAAGGATGGTCTTTAGAGTAGCAATGGAATGAAGAACCGAAGTATAAAATTGTGAAAATGCACCTTCTTCTTTGTTCAATTTTTTGAAAAGATCCAAAAAGAGATAGAAGACGGTCTATAACAGTACCAAATTTAGAAAAAAAATGTGTTTCAATATCAGTATTCAAGAGAGGAATTCTTTTAAAAACAAATAGCTCAAACGTTTTTTAAATATAAGTATATTTAAAGTATATTTTTAGCGAATAATTTACCCCAAGTTCAGTTGCAGTAAAAGGCTCTTTTGGAACACTTAAGCGTAAAATTTCTGTTAAGCAGCACCCAGCTAGAACTTTAACACCGTCATCCTTACTAGATGTGAATTGAGGCTGAATTAAATCCTTAGCAACTACTTCAAGGGTATCACTATTAAAGCCTACTCTATTAAATTTAGATAATTGTTCATAGAGGTTTCTAAGACGAAGCTGAAGATCTCCAGGGCTATTTTTAGTTTTAGTTGGACTGATCAGCTTAGTGATGTAATGAAATTCAGTTGCATCTTCAATATCTTTAGATGCAGTGGTGCTTTTCTTGCTAGCAGTGGCATCTTTTTCCGAGTCAGCTCTTTTAGAGGCTGGCGCCGAAGGTTTGGCCACAGGCGGTACCTTGCTAGATTTCCCAGCTTTTTTGTTACTGGGTGCCATTGCGGTTGAAGTTTAATAGACGGAACCCACTGTATATCTCTCAAT
>CAKOGF010000189.1:0-14735 GCA_933228935.1 Pemphredon lugubris
TATCGACTATCGACTATCGACTATCGACTATCGACTATCGACTATCGACTATCGACTATCGACTATCGACTATCGACTATCGACTATCGACTATCGACTATCGACTATCGACTATCGACTATCGACTATCGACTATCGACTATCGACTATCAACTATCGACTATCGACTATCGACTATCGACTATCGACTATCGACTATCGACTATCGACTCGACTATCGACTCGCCTCGACTATCGACTCGACTATCGACTCGACTATCGACTCGACTCGACTATCGACTCGACTATTGACTCTACTCGACTATCGACTCTACTCGACTATCTACTCGACTATCGACTCTACTATCGACTCGACTATCGACTCGACTATCGACTCGACTATCGACTCGACTATCGACTCGACTATCGACTCGACTATCGACTCGACTCGACTATCGACTCGACTCGACTATCGACTCGACTCGACTATCGACTATCGACTCGACTATCGACTCGACTATCGACTCGACTATCGACTCGACTGTCGACTCGACTATCGACTCGACTATCGACTCGACTCGACTATCGACTCGACTCGACTATCGACTCGACTCGACTATCGACTCGACTCGACTATCGACTCGACTATCGACTCGACTGTCGACTCGACTATCGACTCGACTATCGACTCGACAATCGACTCGACTATCGACTAGACTATCGACTCGACTATCGACACGACTCGACTATCGACTATCGACTATCGACTATCGACTATCGACTATCGACTATCGACTATCGACTATCGACTATCGACTATCGACTATCGACTATCGACTATCGACTATCGACTATCGACTATCGACTATCGACTATCGACTATCGACTATCGACTATCGACTATCGACTATCGACTATCGACTATCGACTATCGACTATCGACTATCGACTATCGACTATCGACTATCGACTATCGACTATCGACTATCGACTATCGACTATCGACTATCGACTATCGACTATCGACTATCGACTATCGACTATCGACTATCGACTATCGACTATCGACTATCGACTATCGACTATCGACTATCGACTATCGACTATCGACTATCGACTATCGACTATCGACTATCGACTATCGACTATCGACTATCGACTATCGACTATCGACTATCGACTATCGACTATCGACTATCGACTATCGACTATCGACTATCGACTATCGACTATCGACTATCGACTATCGACTATCGACTATCGACTATCGACTATCGACTATCGACTATCGACTATCGACTATCGACTATCGACTATCGACTATCGACTATCGACTATCGACTATCGACTATCGACTATCGACTATCGACTATCGACTATCGACTATCGACTATCGACTATCGACTATCGACTATCGACTATCGACTATCGACTATCGACTATCGACTATCGACTATCGACTATCGACTATCGACTATCGACTATCGACTATCGACTATCGACTATCGACTATCGACTATCGACTATCGACTATCGACTATCGACTATCGACTATCGACTATCGACTATCGACTATCGACACGACTCGACTATCGACTCGACTATCGACTCGACTATCGACTCGACTATCGACTCGACTATCGACTCGACTATCGACTATCGACTCGACTATCGACTCGACTATCGACTCGACTATCGACTATCGACTATCGACTATCGACTATCGACTATCGACTATCGACTATCGACTCGACTATCGACTCGCCTCGACTATCGACTCGACTATCGACTCGACTATCGACTCGACTATCGACTCGACTCGACTATCGACTCGACTATCGACTCTACTCGACTATCGACTCTATTCGACTATCGACTCTACTATCGACTCGACTATCGACTCGACTATCGACTCGACTATCGACTCGACTATCGACTCGACTCGACTATCGACTCGACTATCGACTCTACTCGACTATCGACTCTATTCGACTATCGACTCGACTATCGACTCGACTATCGACTCGACTATCGACTCTACTATCGACTCGACTATCGACTCGACTATCGACTCGACTATCGACTCGACTATCGACTCGACTCGACTATCGACTCGACTATCGACTCGACTCGACTATCGACTCGACTATCGACTCGACTATCGACTCGACTATCGACTATCGACTATCGACTATCGACTATCGACTATCGACTATCGACTATCGACTATCGACTATCGACTATCGACTATCGACTACCGACTATCGACTATCGACTATCGACTATCTACTATCGACTATCGACTATCGACTATCGACTATCGACTATCGACTATCGACTATCGACTTTCGACTATCGACTATCGACTATCGACTATCGACTATCGACTATCGACTATCGACTATCGACTATCGACTATCGACTATCGACTATCGACTATCGACTATCGACTATCGACTATCGACTATCGACTATCGACTATCGACTATCGACTATCGACTATCGACTATCGACTATCGACTATCGACTATCGACTATCGACTATCGACTATCGACTATCGACTATCGACTATCGACTATCGACTATCGACTATCGACTATCGACTATCGACTATCGAGTATCGACTATCGACTATCGACTATCGACTATCGACTATCGACTCGACTATCGACTCGACTATCGACTCGACTCGACTATCGACTCGACTATCGACTCGACTCGACTATCGACTCGACTATCGACTCGACTATCGACTCGACTATCGACTATCGACTATCGACTATCGACTATCGACTATCGACTATCGACTATCGACTATCGACTATCGACTATCGACTATCGACTATCGACTATCGACTATCGACTATCGACTATCGACTATCGACTATCGACTATCGACTTTCGACTATCGACTATCGACTTTCGACTATCGACTATCGACTATCGACTATCGACTATCGACTATCGACTATCGACTATCGACTATCGACTATCGACTATCGACTATCGACTATCGACTATCGACTATCGACTATCGACTATCGACTATCGACTATCGACTATCGACTATCGACTATCGACTATCGACTATCGACTATCGACTATCGACTATCGACTATCGACTATCGACTATCGACTATCGACTATCGACTATCGACTATCGACTATCGACTATCGACTATCGACTATCGAGTATCGACTATCGACTATCGACTATCGACTATCGACTATCGACTCGACTATCGACTCGCCTCGACTATCGACTCGACTATCGACTCGACTATCGACTCGACTCGACTATCGACTCGACTATTGACTCTACTCGACTATCGACTCTACTCGACTATCGACTCGACTATCGACTCGACTATCGACTCGACTATCGACTCGACTATCGACTCGACTATCGACTCGACTATCGACTCGACTATCGACTCGACTCGACTATCGACTCGACTCGACTATCGACTCGACTCGACTATCGACTATCGACTCGACTATCGACTCGACTATCGACTCGACTATCGACTCGACTATCGACTCGACTATCGACTCGACTCGACTATCGACTCGACTCGACTATCGACTCGACACGACTATCGACTCGACTCGACTATCGACTCGACTATCGACTCGACTGTCGACTCGACTATCGACTCGACTATCGACTCGACAATCGACTCGACTATCGACTAGACTATCGACTCGACTATCGACACGACTCGACTATCGACTATCGACTATCGACTATCGACTATCGACTATCGACTATCGACTATCGACTATCGACTATCGACTATCGACTATCGACTATCGACTATCGACTATCGACTATCGACTATCGACTATCGACTATCGACTATCGACTATCGACTATCGACTATCGACTATCGACTATCGACTATCTACTATCGACTATCGACTATCGACTTTCGACTATCGACTATCGACTATCGACTATCGACTATCGACTATCGACTATCGACTATCGACTATCGACTATCGACTATCGACTATCGACTATCGACTATCGACTATCGACTATCGACTATCGACTATCGACTATCGACTATCGACTATCGACTATCGACTATCGACTATCGACTATCGACTATCGACTATCGACTATCGACTATCGACTATCGACTATCGACTATCGACTATCGACTATCGACTATCGACTATCGACTATCGACTATCGACTATCGACTATCGACTATCGACTATCGACTATCGACTATCGACTATCGACTATCGACTATCGACTATCGACTATCGACTATCGACTATCGACTATCGACTATCGACTATCGACTATCGACTATCGACTATCGACTATCGACTATCGACTATCGACTATCGACTATCGACTATCGACTATCGACTATCGACTATCGACTATCGACACGACTCGACTATCGACTCGACTATCGACTCGACTATCGACTCGACTATCGACTCGACTATCGACTCGACTATCGACTATCGACTCGACTATCGACTCGACTATCGACTCGACTATCGACTATCGACTATCTACTATCGACTATCGACTATCGACTATCGACTATCGACTATCGACTTTCGACTATCGACTATCGACTATCGACTATCGACTATCGACTATCGACTATCGACTATCGACTATCGACTATCGACTATCGACTATCGACTATCGACTATCGACTATCGACTATCGACTATCGACTATCGACTATCGACTATCGACTATCGACTATCGACTATCGACTATCGACTATCGACTATCGACTATCGACTATCGACTATCGACTATCGACTATCGACTATCGACTATCGACTATCGACTATCGACTATCGACTATCGACTATCGACTATCGACTATCGACTATCGACTATCGACTATCGACTCGACTATCGACTCGACTATCGACTCGACTCGACAATCGACTCGACTATCGACTCGACTCGACTATCGACTCGACTATCGACTCGACTATCGACTCGACTATCGACTATCGACTATCGACTATCGACTATCGACTATCGACTATCGACTATCGACTATCGACTATCGACTATCGACTATCGACTATCGACTATCGACTATCGACTATCGACTATCGACTATCGACTATCGACTATCGACTATCGACTATCGACTATCGACTTTCGACTATCGACTATCGACTATCGACTATCGACTATCGACTATCGACTATCGACTATCGACTATCGACTATCGACTATCGACTATCGACTATCGACTATCGACTATCGACTATCGACTATCGACTATCGACTATCGACTATCGACTATCGACTATCGACTATCGACTATCGACTATCGACTATCGACTATCGACTATCGACTATCGACTATCGACTATCGACTATCGACTATCGACTATCGACTATCGACTATCGACTATCGACTATCGACTATCGACTATCGACTATCGACTATCGAGTATCGACTATCGACTATCGACTATCGACTATCGACTATCGACTCGACTATCGACTCGCCTCGACTATCGACTCGACTATCGACTCGACTATCGACTCGACTCGACTATCGACTCGACTATTGACTCTACTCGACTATCGACTCTACTCGACTATCGACTCGACTATCGACTCGACTATCGACTCGACTATCGACTCGACTATCGACTCGACTATCGACTCGACTATCGACTCGACTATCGACTCGACTCGACTATCGACTCGACTCGACTATCGACTCGACTCGACTATCGACTATCGACTCGACTATCGACTCGACTATCGACTCGACTATCGACTCGACTATCGACTCGACTATCGACTCGACTATCGACTCGACTCGACTATCGACTCGACTCGACTATCGACTCGACACGACTATCGACTCGACTCGACTATCGACTCGACTATCGACTCGACTGTCGACTCGACTATCGACTCGACTATCGACTCGACAATCGACTCGACTATCGACTAGACTATCGACTCGACTATCGACACGACTCGACTATCGACTATCGACTATCGACTATCGACTATCGACTATCGACTATCGACTATCGACTATCGACTATCGACTATCGACTATCGACTATCGACTATCGACTATCGACTATCGACTATCGACTATCGACTATCGACTATCGACTATCGACTATCGACTATCGACTATCGACTATCGACTATCGACTATCGACTATCGACTATCGACTTTCGACTATCGACTATCGACTATCGACTATCGACTATCGACTATCGACTATCGACTATCGACTATCGACTATCGACTATCGACTATCGACTATCGACTATCGACTATCGACTATCGACTATCGACTATCGACTATCGACTATCGACTATCGACTATCGACTATCGACTATCGACTATCGACTATCGACTATCGACTATCGACTATCGACTATCGACTATCGACTATCGACTATCGACTATCGACTATCGACTATCGACTATCGACTATCGACTATCGACTATCGACTATCGACTATCGACTATCGACTATCGACTATCGACTATCGACTATCGACTATCGACTATCGACTATCGACTATCGACTATCGACTATCGACTATCGACTATCGACTATCGACTATCGACTATCGACTATCGACTATCGACTATCGACTATCGACTATCGACTATCGACTATCGACTATCGACTATCGACTATCGACACGACTCGACTATCGACTCGACTATCGACTCGACTATCGACTCGACTATCGACTCGACTATCGACTCGACTATCGACTATCGACTCGACTATCGACTCGACTATCGACTCGACTATCGACTATCGACTATCGACTATCGACTATCGACTATCGACTATCGACTATCGACTATCGACTATCGACTATCGACTATCGACTCGACTATCGACTCGCCGCGACTATCGACTCGACTATCGACTCGACTATCGACTCGACTATCGACTCGACTCGACTATCGACTCGACTATCGACTCTACTCGACTATCGACTCTATTCGACTATCGACTCGACTATCGACTCGACTATCGACTCGACTATCGACTCGACTATCGACTCGACTATCGACTCGACTCGACTATCGACTCGACTCGACTATCGACTCGACTATCGACTCGACTATCGACTCGACTATCGACTCGACTATCGACTATCGACTATCGACTATCGACTATCGACTATCGACTATCGACTATCGACTATCGACTATCGACTATCGACTATCGACTATCGACTACCGACTATCGACTATCGACTATCGACTATCGACTATCGACTATCGACTATCTACTATCGACTATCGACTATCGACTATCGACTATCGACTATCGACTATCGACTATCGACTATCGACTATCGACTATCGACTGTCGACTGTCGACTATCGACTGTCGACTATCGACTATCGACTATCGACTATCGACTATCGACTATCGACTATCGACTATCGACTATCGACTATCGACTATCGACTATCGACTATCGACTATCGACTACCGACTATCGACTATCGACTATCGACTATCGACTATCGACTATCGACTATCGACTATCGACTATCGACTATCGACTATCGACTATCGACTATCGACTATCGACTATCGACTATCGACTATCGACTATCGACTATCGACTATCGACTATCGACTATCGACTATCGACTATCGACTATCGACTATCGACTATCGACTATCGACTATCGACTATCGACTATCGACTATCGACTATCGACTATCGACTATCGACTATCGACTATCGACTATCGACTATCGACTATCGACTATCGACTATCGACTATCGACTATCGACTATCGACACTCGACTATCGACTATCGACTATCGACTATCGACTATCGACTATCGACTATCGACTATCGACTTTCGACTATCGACTATCGACTATCGACTATCGACTATCGACTATCGACTATCGACTATCGACTATCGACTATCGACTATCGACTATCGACTATCGACTATCGACTATCGACTATCGACTATCGACTATCGACTATCGACTATCGACTATCGACTATCGACTATCGACTATCGACTATCGACTATCGACTATCGACTATCGACTATCGACTATCGACTATCGACTATCGACTATCGACTATCGACTATCGACTATCGACTATCGACTATCGACTATCGACTATCGACTATCGACTATCGACTATCGACTATCGACTATCGACTATCGACTATCGACTATCGACTATCGACTATCGACTATCGACTATCGACTATCGACTATCGACTATCGACTATCGACTATCGACTATCGACTATCGACTATCGACTATCGACTATCGACTATCGACTATCGACTATCGACACGACTCGACTATCGACTCGACTATCGACTCGACTATCGACTCGACTATCGACTCGACTATCGACTCGACTATCGACTCGACTATCGACTATCGACTCGACTATCGACTCGACTATCGACTCGACTATCGACTATCGACTATCGACTATCGACTATCGACTATCGACTATCGACTATCGACTATCGACTTTCGACTATCGACTATCGACTATCGACTATCGACTATCGACTATCGACTATCGACTATCGACTATCGACTATCGACTATCGACTATCGACTATCGACTATCGACTATCGACTATCGACTATCGACTATCGACTATCGACTATCGACTATCGACTATCGACTATCGACTATCGACTATCGACTATCGACTATCGACTATCGACTATCGACTATCGACTATCGACTATCGACTATCGACTATCGACTATCGACTATCGACTATCGACTATCGACTATCGACTATCGACTATCGACTATCGACTATCGACTATCGACTATCGACTATCGACTATCGACTATCGACTATCGACTATCGACTATCGACTATCGACTATCGACTATCGACTATCGACTATCGACTATCGACTATCGACTATCGACTATCGACTATCGACTATCGACTATCGACTATCGACTATCGACTATCGACTATCGACTATCGACTATCGACTATCGACTATCGACTATCGACTATCGACTATCGACTATCGACTATCGACTATCGACTATCGACTATCGACTATCGACTATCGACTATCGACTATCGACTTTCGACTATCGACTATCGACTATCGACTATCGACTATCGACTATCGACTATCGACTATCGACTATCGACTATCGACTATCGACTATCGACTATCGACTATCGACTATCGACTATCGACTATCGACTATCGACTATCGACTATCGACTATCGACTATCGACTATCGACTATCGACTATCGACTATCGACTATCGACTATCGACTATCGACTATCGACTCGACTATCGACTCGACTCGACTATCGACTCGACTATCGACTCGACTCGACTATCGACTCGACTCGACTATCGACTCGACTCGACTATCGACTATCGACTCGACTATCGACTCGACTATCGACTCGACTATCGACTCGACTATCGACTCGACTCGACTATCGACTCGACTCGACTATCGACTCGACTCGACTATCGACTCGACTCGACTATCGACTCGACTCGACTATCGACTCGACTCGACTATCGACTCGACTATCGACTCGACTGTCGACTCGACTATCGACTCGACTATCGACTCGACAATCGACTCGACTATCGACTAGACTATCGACTCGACTATCGACTCTCGACTATCGACTATCGACTATCGACTATCGACTATCGACTATCGACTATCGACTATCGACTATCGACTATCGACTATCGACTATCGACTATCGACTATCGACTATCGACTATCGACTATCGACTATCGACTATCGACTATCGACTATCGACTATCGACTATCGACTATCGACTATCGACTATCGACTATCGACTATCGACTATCGACTATCGACTATCGACTATCGACTATCGACTATCGACTATCGACTATCGACTATCGACTATCGACTATCGACTATCGACTATCGACTATCGACTATCGACTATCGACTATCGACTATCGACTCGACTATCGACTATCGACTATCGACTATCGACTATCGACTATCGACTATCGACTATCGACTATCGACTATCGACTATCGACTATCGACTATCGACTATCGACTATCGACTATCGACTATCGACTATCGACTATCGACTATCGACTATCGACTATCGACTATCGACTATCGACTATCGACTATCGACTATCGACTATCGACTATCGACTATCGACTATCGACTATCGACTATCGACTATCGACTATCGACTATCGACTATCGACTATCGACTATCGACTATCGACTATCGACTATCGACTATCGACTATCGACTATCGACTATCGACTATCGACTATCGACTATCGACTATCGACTATCGACTATCGACTATCGACTATCGACTATCGACTATCGACTATCGACTATCGACTATCGACTATCGACTATCGACTATCGACTATCGACTATCGACTATCGACTATCGACTATCGACTATCGACTATCGACTATCGACTATCGACTATCGACTATCGACTATCGACTATCGACTATCGACTATCGACTATCGACTATCGACTATCGACTATCGACTATCGACTATCGACTATCGACTATCGACTATCGACTATCGACTATCGACTATCGACTATCGACTATCGACTATCGACTATCGACTATCGACTATCGACTATCGACTATCGACTCGACTATCGACTATCGACTATCGACTATCGACTATCGACTATCGACTATCGACTATCGACTATCGACTATCGACTATCGACTATCGACTATCGACTATCGACTATCGACTATCGACTATCGACTATCGACACGACTCGACTATCGACTCGACTATCGACTCGACTATCGACTCGACTATCGACTCGACTATCGACTCGACTATCGACTATCGACTCGACTATCGACTCGACTATCGACTCGACTATCGACTATCGACTATCGACTATCGACTATCGACTATCGACTATCGACTATCGACTATCGACTATCGACTATCGACTCGACTATCGACTCGACTCGACTATCGACTCGACTATCGACTCGACTATCGACTCGACTATCGACTCGACTATCGACTCTACTCGACTATCGACTCTATTCGACTATCGACTCGACTATCGACTCGACTATCGACTCGACTATCGACTCGACTATCGACTCGACTATCGACTCGACTCGACTATCGACTCGACTATCGACTCTACTCGACTATTGACTCTATTCGACTATCGACTCGACTATCGACTCGACTATCGACTCGACTATCGACTCGACTATCGACTCGACTATCGACTCGACTCGACTATCGACTCGACTATCGACTCGACTCGACTATCGACTCGACTATCGACTCGACTATCGACTCGACTATCGACTATCGACTATCGACTATCGACTATCGACTATCGACTATCGACTATCGACTATCGACTATCGACTATCGACTATCGACTATCGACTACCGACTATCGACTATCGACTATCGACTATCGACTATCGACTATCGACTATCGACTATCGACTATCGACTATCGACTATCGACTATCGACTTTCGACTATCGACTATCGACTATCGACTATCGACTATCGACTATCGACTATCGACTATCGACTATCGACTATCGACTATCGACTATCGACTATCGACTATCGACTATCGACTATCGACTATCGACTATCGACTATCGACTATCGACTATCGACTATCGACTATCGACTATCGACTATCGACTATCGACTATCGACTATCGACTATCGACTATCGACTATCGACTATCGACTATCGACTATCGACTATCGACTATCGACTATCGAGTATCGACTATCGACTATCGACTATCGACTATCGACTCGAATATCGACTCGACTATCGACTCGACTCGACTATCGACTCGACTATCGACTCGACTCGACTATCGACTCGACTATCGACTCGACTATCGACTCGACTATCGACTATCGACTATCGACTATCGACTATCGACTATCGACTATCGACTATCGACTATCGACTATCGACTATCGACTATCGACTATCGACTATCGACTATCGACTATCGACTATCGACTATCGACTATCGACTATCGACTATCGACTATCGACTTTCGACTATCGACTATCGACTATCGACTATCGACTATCGACTATCGACTATCGACTATCGACTATCGACTATCGACTATCGACTATCGACTATCGACTATCGACTATCGACTATCGACTATCGACTATCGACTACCGACTATCGACTATCGACTATCGACTATCGACTATCGACTATCGACTATCGACTATCGACTATCGACTATCGACTATCGACTATCGACTATCGACTATCGACTATCGACTATCGAGTATCGACTATCGACTATCGACTATCGACTATCGACTATCGACTCGACTATCGACTCGCCTCGACTATCGACTCGACTATCGACTCGACTATCGACTCGACTCGACTATCGACTCGACTATTGACTCGACTATCGACTCGACAATCGACTCGACTATCGACTAGACTATCGACTCGACTATCGACACGACTCGACTATCGACTATCGACTATCGACTATCGACTATCGACTATCGACTATCGACTATCGACTATCGACTATCGACTATCGACTATCGACTATCGACTATCGACTATCGACTATCGACTATCGACTATCGACTATCGACTATCGACTATCGACTATCGACTATCGACTATCGACTATCGACTATCGACTATCGACTATCGACTATCGACTATCGACTATCGACTATCGACTATCGACTATCGACTTTCGACTATCGACTATCGACTATCGACTATCGACTATCGACTATCGACTATCGACTATCGACTATCGACTATCGACTATCGACTATCGACTATCGACTATCGACTATCGACTATCGACTATCGACTATCGACTATCGACTATCGACTATCGACTATCGACTATCGACTATCGACTATCGACTATCGACTATCGACTATCGACTATCGACTATCGACTATCGACTATCGACTATCGACTATCGACTATCGACTATCGACTATCGACTATCGACTATCGACTATCGACTATCGACTATCGACTATCGACTATCGACTATCGACTATCGACTATCGACTATCGACTATCGACTATCGACTATCGACTATCGACTATCGACTATCGACTATCGACTATCGACTATCGACTATCGACTATCGACTATCGACTATCGACTATCGACTATCGACTATCGACTATCGACTATCGACTATCGACTATCGACTATCGACTATCGACTATCGACTATCGACTATCGACTATCGACTATCGACTATCGACTATCGACTATCGACTATCGACACGACTCGACTATCGACTCGACTATCGACTCGACTATCGACTCGACTATCGACTCGACTATCGACTCGACTATCGACTATCGACTCGACTATCGACTCGACTATCGACTCGACTATCGACTATCGACTATCGACTATCGACTATCGACTATCGACTATCGACTATCGACTATCGACTATCGACTATCGACTATCGACTCGACTATCGACTCGCCGCGACTATCGACTCGACTATCGACTCGACTATCGACTCGACTATCGACTCGACTCGACTATCGACTCGACTATCGACTCTACTCGACTATCGACTCTATTCGACTATCGACTCGACTATCGACTCGACTATCGACTCGACTATCGACTCGACTATCGACTCGACTATCGACTCGACTCGACTATCGACTCGACTATCGACTCGACTCGACTATCGACTCGACTATCGACTCGACTATCGACTCGACTATCGACTCGACTATCGACTATCGACTATCGACTATCGACTATCGACTATCGACTATCGACTATCGACTATCGACTATCGACTATCGACTATCGACTATCGACTACCGACTATCGACTATCGACTATCGACTATCGACTATCGACTATCGACTATCGACTATCGACTATCGACTATCGACTATCGACTATCGACTATCGACTATCGACTATCGACTATCGACTATCGACTATCGACTATCGACTATCGACTGTCGACTATCGACTGTCGACTATCGACTATCGACTATCGACTATCGACTATCGACTATCGACTATCGACTATCGACTATCGACTATCGACTATCGACTATCGACTATCGACTATCGACTACCGACTATCGACTATCGACTATCGACTATCGACTATCGACTATCGACTATCGACTATCGACTATCGACTATCGACTATCGACTATCGACTATCGACTATCGACTATCGACTATCGACTATCGACTATCGACTATCGACTATCGACTATCGACTATCGACTATCGACTATCGACTATCGACTATCGACTATCGACTATCGACTATCGACTATCGACTATCGACTATCGACTATCGACTATCGACTATCGACTATCGACTATCGACTATCGACTATCGACTATCGACATTCGACTATCGACTATCGACTATCGACTATCGACTATCGACTATCGACTATCGACTATCGACTATCGACTATCGACTATCGACTCGACTATCGACTATCGACTATCGACTATCGACTATCGACTATCGACTATCGACTATCGACTATCGACTATCGACTATCGACTATCGACTATCGACTATCGACTATCGACTATCGACTATCGACTATCGACTATCGACTATCGACTATCGACTATCGACTATCGACTATCGACTATCGACTATCGACTATCGAC
>CAKOGF010000190.1:0-14700 GCA_933228935.1 Pemphredon lugubris
AGAACAATGAGAGCAGCAGTTCCCATAAAAAGGGCCCTTACTGTGGTATCTGCAACGCCACTACGCATTGGCGCTCGCAGTGTACTGCGCCTAAGAAGGCAACTCACGTGGTAACCATGGAAGCAGGCACTCCCAATGAGGGAAAAGCCAGGGCGGAGTAGAGATGGAATGCTCTACTTCCGCCCCTGGCCCCCTCATTCCCGAAGAACCAGGCCCTGCTGTGTTCAACCAGGCGGCAAACTTCAGAGGAGACCCTCTCCATATGATAGTTTCCGATGACGTCTTTGCGGTAACCACTAGAGGCCAAGCAAAGAAGCAGCCATCGCCTGAAGCCACTACTGAAGTATCAAAGCCATATGCTGCCCAACTTCAGAGTTCGATCGAAAGCCGTCGCTCCCCGTGCTCCAGTGATACGCCAAAACTACAAGGGGTCCAACTAGCCCTTCCTCTGGACTCATTAATGGACAGCTTCCCTGAAGTCTGCTCCAGTCTTCGTTCTCTTCTGGGCAATGAAGCCGATAAGGACATCCTCTCCATTAAAGCACCCTTTGATCCTTATATTGATTGTACATACACGGACATCTGTGTTAATAAAATCCGGGTACAGGCTATAGTAGACTCTGGAGCCCCCTTCAATATTGTTTCAACCAAACTCATAAAGCGCTTGGGAATAGCGCCTGACATTGACCACCGACAAGACTATGGTACAGCGGGACTGCAAGTCACCACCTCGCTAGGCGCTTACAGTGCCTTACCCATGAGGTTTGGTTCTATTGCAGTCTCTGCCCCCGCTGTTGTCCTTCCTAACCAAAGGTATGACTTCCTCATTGGCACAGCTTTTCTGAAGAAGTATGGAGTACGCCTGGACTTACAGGAAGATACGCTGACGCTGCTTGGACAAACTATTCCCTTATATTATTGTCGAGACCCAGCACAAGTACGCGGCCCACCCACCAAGTACATCAACCTCGCCTACAAAGACGGGGTGGTACCTGTTGGTTACACACTAAGTGGACCAGCAAGGAGGAAGCTCCCCAGTCAGATTAAGGAATACAAGGGGATACCTCTCTGCTCCACTTCCAGCCTTACCCTGCCCTCCGGCTGCCAACAGGTAGTAGGGACAGGGTTGACGCTGGACATACCCCCCGGACTGATTGGCGAAATCCATCAACCCTGGGGTCGCTCTCGTCTGGAACCAATAGCCGCTCCTGGCATAATCTTGCCAGGACACCAAGAAATATGCATGCTACTGGCTAACCTCCAGAAGGAGGACCTCGAAATTAAGAAGAACCAGGTAGTGGCCTACATACACCTAGTCCCTTCTTCTGAGTATAGCAGCACAAAACCACTGGGAACACTAAGTGAACTTGGATTACCTAACGAAGGGGATCTTGGGGTTCACTCTCTAGTTCCGCTGGAAAGTTTAGCAAACTTAACTACAGAAGAACAGGAAAAGGCCACCACCCTCTTTGAAAAATATCAAGAGATATTTGCCAAGGATGACTTCGATCTTGGCTGTGCTACAGACGTACAGCACCACATTGACACAGAAGGAGAACGGCCCATCCGTCTTAGACCTATTAGGAGGTCTAAGGCTGCTGAGGAGACAGTGACAGAGGAGATCCAACTATTGATCGAACGTGGTATGCTGATTCCCTCCAAGAGCCCCTGGGCCTCACCGGTCCTCATTGTTAAGAAGAAAGATGGTTCAAACCGAGTAGTCATAGACTATAGACGACTAAACAAGATCACCAAGAAGGACTCTTACCCACTACCTCGGATAGATGACGCACTAGACAAACTTGGTGGGGCCAAATACTTCTCGGCCATGGACCTGATATCGGGCTACTGGCAAATTGACCTCCCCCCCGAAGAACAAGAAAAGTGTGCCATCATCACCAGCTCTGGGCTATTCCAGCCCACCAGGATGCCACAAGGGCTATGCAACGCCCCTGCTACATTTCAGCGTGCTATGGACACCATACTTGGTGACCTCAAGCTTTCTTGTGTCCTGGTATATCTTGACGACATTAATGTCTTCTCTCGGACTTTTTCTGAGCATCTCCAACATTTGGAGGAGGTTTTCCAACGACTCTCACTGGCCAATCTGAAGATTAAGCCCCGCAAATGCCAGTTCTTCAAAGATCAACTAGAGTATCTTGGGTTTGTTATAGACAACACCGGTCTACGCCCTCAGCCTGCAAAGATAGAGGCCATCAGCTGCATGAAACACCCTGACAGCAAAAGAGATGTCCAGGTTTTTCTGGGTATGGTTGGCTATTACCGCCGGTTCATACCACACTTTGCATCCACCGGCGAACCATTGTTCCACTTGCTAAAAGCAGGAGTAGAGTTCAACTGGAGTAGCCAATGCCAAGAAGCTTTTGATGCCCTACGGACCTCCCTTGCTAGCGAGCCAGTCCTTCGGTACCCAGACTTTGACAAGCCGTTTATAGTACACACGGACGCCTCCTTGACAGCGGTAGGGGCAGTACTCTCTCAGGCGGATGACCAAGGTCATGAGCACCCAGTTGCCTATGCCAGCCGAACCTTGAATATCCACGAAAGAAACTACACTGTGACGGAACGGGAATGTCTGGCAGTAATCTATGCCTGCAAGCAGTTTCGGGTGTATTTACATGGGGTCAGGTTTACGGTTATCACCGACCACGCCTCCCTGGCCTGGCTACAGAACTTACGTGAGCCAGAAGGACGACTGGCCCGCTGGGCTCTCAAACTACAAGCACTGGACTATGAGATCCTTCATCGCCCAGGTGCCAAACATCAGAACGCAGACTGCCTGTCCCGCCTTCCTACTATAGCCATTGTGAGCCCACTGGCTGATCAACTCTTTCACAAGATGGTTAGTGGACACTATGCAGATGAGCCTGAAGAGGTACAGGCCATCCTCACAGGGCTGAGAAGAGATACCATAGAGGAGAAAGGTACTCTCTATAAAGTCATACATGGTGAACGACGAGTCTACCCTCCACCGTCAGACCGCACTTCCATCCTAGCTGCAGCACACAAGGCAGTAGGTCATGGTGGTTTCAAGAAAACAAAGGAGTTTGTTTCTCGATCATACTTCTGGGAGGCCATGAACTTCGATATACAGGAGTTCCTGGACTGTTGTTTAGAGTGCCAGTCGCACAAGCCCTTGGCAAAGGCTACTACCTACCGGCTAGTGAAACCACACTTTGCCTGGCACACTGTCTCCATGGATGTAGTAGGGCCGCTGCCACGTAGCAGCTCTGGGTTCAAGTATGTTATTGTAGCCATTGATTATCTCACCAAATGGGTCGAGGTGCGGGCACTCCGAAAGGTAGACGCTGAGTCTACTGCACGATTCATTCTTGAGGATATTATCCTACGGCATGGGTGTCCCCAGTTCCTACTATCGGACAACGGCACCAACTTCACAGCGCATGTAATCGCCAAAATCAACGAACTTATGGGAGTTCGTGGGGTACTCTCTACTCCCTATCATCCCGAAACTAATGGGATGGTGGAACAAGCGAATGGCACCCTTACACAGATCCTCCGCAAGCTAGCCACCAACCGCTCAGCGTCCTGGGATGTCTTTCTCCGCTCAGCTGCCTTCGCGTACAACATTTCACAACACTCTGCCACGGGAATGTCCCCTTTCCAACTGATGTATGGGCGCCACCCAGGAATTCCTCCGGTCTTGTTTTCTGCCACTAAGGATCCGGGGTCAACTTCGTACCCTGCCTATCTACAAAGGCTTGCCGACGTTCTCATCAAACTTCAAGCAGCTGCATTCGACAGCTCATTGAAGAAGGGGATTCTCAGGCATAGTAAATCGGAGGCCTCTCGTGCCCCACTGCCCAATTTTGAGGTAGGGGAGAGGGTCGCCTTCTGCGACACCCGCGGTGCTGGCTGATCCCATAAGTTAGCAGAACTCTGGAAAGGCCCATTTGAGATTATTGAAAAGACCTCCCCTGACGGTTATACTATAAAGGAGGAGGACACAGGGAAATTAGCTAACAGAGTCCACGCCAAGTTCCTCCGCCCTTTTAAATCCTTCATAGATTAAAGACACAACTACCATTTTCCTATCCCCTCCACTACAGCATCTACAACTGAATGACATTACACCTAAACCAACAACACAACTACACCAAGCATCACCAATAAGTCGTTCTAAATAAACAACACCGGAAATAACAAATAAAAAAATAAAAAAAGGAAATAAAATTAAAAATAGAAAAAAAGATAGAGAAAGCAGTGTTTATTACTCGGCAGGCGGTTGCTGCTCAGGTACCTCCTCGTAGTCCCCAAAGTTATGTACCCCCGTCACCTGGTACATAACCGTCACGTCCCGAAGCCACATCTGGCGACAGGCAGGCTGGAGGCGGTCCCAGGCCAAGAAAGGCGACGTCACCCCCATCTCAGGAGAGCTGAGCCGACCCAACCCACACTCGATCGGGAAGCAGGCGCCCAGAACAAGACACTCCACCAGGAAGTTCTCCGCCGTGATCCCCTTGGGAAGAGGACGCTTCTGGCAAAGAATTTCAGCCCGGTAATACTCCAGAATGGGTTCCATGTCCTCCAGGGTACCCTGCGGAAGGCTATCCTTGGGCACAAGGAAGAGGTTCCCCAATAGGGCCATTGCAGGCAGGTAACTAGAAGGGTCCCGAGTGCCCAGCTGGCGGATCGCCACCCGAATTGCACACCCTAGCCGAGCGTGGCTATTGTCATTGAACCTGATCCCCCAGCCAGCATGGCTGCCAGGGGATGCAGGCCACTCCATAGACCACACCCGAACCACAGCGCGGTTGAAGTGGACCACCCGCTTGTACTCGGAGTAGAGCCAGACCTCTGATCGAGGAGGTCTAGTGACCACCCCCTCCAAGGGCCAGGCTAACTCGCGGGAGGCGATATCCCTCACGGCAGGCGGGTGGTACTGCTCGGCAGTCACCAGGCGACGACGAAGGTCCAGACTCCAACGGAGGCGCGTCAAACAGTACAGAAATTCGGCCAACATGGCCATGGAATTATAATGTTTGAGAACATTATAATCCGCATGGTCAGGGTCGAACTCCGTCACTGGAGCGCCCTCCTCCAGAGCCCCACCGAAGGAAAGAACAGACAGAGCGTCCAGGGGACGCAAAGGAGACACGACAGGGATTTGATGGCCTTGACTAGGGCCAGCGCCAGAGTCCGACTGTAGCAGAGGGCTATGCTGCCCCCCTGCTACCAACGCAACCGAGGCACTCCGGACCGTGTCAGACCAGGAGATTTCCGACTCGGTACTAGGGTGGTGCGCCCGGCGCGCCTTCCACCCGTAGCACATATCTCTCCTGGACTCCTTGTCCAGGCGACGGAAGCTCTCTCTCCGCTGAGGCGTCAGGGATGCCAGGAACTCCTCGTAGAGCTCACGATTAGTCACGGACGAAGAAATGGAAGATATGGTGGTATCAGTTATCTCAACCCCTATTTATAGTCAAGAGGGGGGAAATGTGAAGACAGCTAAAATTGACTATCAATGATGGTCAAGTAAACTGGTATGGCATAATCGATAATCACTGATTAGCAGTGCCATGAGGATTTACCGCCGTTAAATCCTCAGTTAGTTGTTTCACGCCAGTAATTAACAGATCACTATTTACCGCCGGCAAATCCCTAGATTAGCCAATTGCCGCCAGTAAATCCTTTGCATATTAATTTCCGCCGGCAAATCTAATGGGATGTTAGTCTATCAACTAAATAACTGGATCATCTTTGGCATTCACAGCTTCATCAGTTCTATCCTCTATATCCAACTGATAAGCATCATAACAACCCAGGGGGGATTTACCGCCGGTAAATCCCTTGTTCGACACATAATCGACTCGATCGCCAGATTTGAACCAGGCATATACATGCCGTAAGTTCCGATCTACTACGCAGTAGCCTTAGCACTATATTCCGCCAGTATATTCTGAGTTGCTCTCTGCCAGTATATTGCTACCTATTTTCCGCTGGTAAATCCCGAGCCATATTCCGCCAGTAAATCCATATTCATTTCCCGCCGGAAAATCCCGAGATTTATTCCTCAGCCAATCAAGTGGCTTACGTATCCAACCAACCAGCGTACGCCAGGAGGCCAGCTGTACAGGAGAGGCCTGATCTTGCCTCCTCCCAAGCCCTACACCACTTGTCACAACCAATCGGACCATCGCAAGTCAGCTGAACAGGATCACAGCTAGGACCAGATGACCAGAATCCTGACAAGAGGCCACCACACTACACCCAGAGCGGTATTTAAAGTACCGCTTGAGGGCCCTAAAAGACAACCTTTATCACCTCTTTATCAGAAATCTTGTAGGCCAGCCGGGCTAGAGACTTCGTAAATAAAAACACAATAAAGTTCACTTCCTATTCTTTGAGAAGTCCTTGTAGAAAAGCACAGGTAGGATTTTATTCACAGGTCCCAACTAACAACTTAAGAGTCATAGTCGTGAACATAAGAGCTATAAACCCAGAAAGCTTTACAAGGAGCTTGCCAAATCTCATGGGCAGGGAGGAGTAAGCACCAAGAGCTCTGGTCATGGACAAGCCAGCTGTTCCATAAGTCTGGTGATAGTTGAGATCTGGAGCCAGTTTAAGCTTATGGACTAGTTTAGAAGAGACAACATTAACCAGGGATCCTGTATCCAGGACAGCCTTGATCTTAACTTTCTGGATGGATATTTCTATCCGAGTTGTGATACACCCAAAGGGAGGAAGGACCATTAAGACATCTTGTGCTTCAGCTTTTTCTTTGTCCCATTTCTCAATCATACACCTAAGAACAAGGAACTCCTTGTAGACTGTTTGTAAGGAAAAAGCAACAGTGATGTTCTGGAAGATGGTGTCAGCTACTTCAGCGGCTTCCTCAGATGATTTTATGAGGACAGGAGCCTGGGTGGCTTGAGTAAGGTATGGACAAGAGACTACTTGTTTAGCTTCTGGGGAAGGCTTGGCTGTAGTAGTTGTTTTACCAGAGCGCAACTTGTAGGGGACTGTGATGGTCTCAGGGACAGCCAGAACCAAATAGCCATAGGCCTCCTGGTCTTCTGACTCAGATTTTCTAGCCTCTGATTCATCAGAGATATCATGGAACAGATGTAGGATGGGAGGAGTCTGAGCAGCAGACCCTGATAACACAACAGACAAGGGGGGAGGAGACTGAGGGTTAGAGTCAACCAAGAGTGTCTCCGCCTCTAGGTTGATGTTGCTTTTCCCACATGTGACCTGGGGTTAGCCCCTTCAACCTTGGGGTTGTTACACACACAAGAGTGGTTCCCAACTATGCCGCAGTTATGACATCCTTGGCGCTTAGGCTGGTTTTAGGCATCCATAGTCAAGATGCGCAGAGTACGGGAAGAAGACCCAGAAGAGGAAGCAGCCTGATTTTCCTAAACCACCGTCCCAGAGTGGGTGAGGTGGTTATATTGTGTAACAAAAGTAATTAATGAGTTTAAAAAACCCAAGCAAATAAGGTAAAGCAAGGTATTAAAAAGAGACTTGTTAGTAAATAAAAAAATGTCCAAATTTGGGTATTATATATCTAAAAATGTAACATATAGTTATCAAAATATTGTTTGCCAGACATGACAAAATACAGCAAGGTAATTGCTTGTTGTTTGACTACTTCTATGGTCTTCTCTATAAAAAAATAAAGAAATGAAAAAGTAACTTTTTTAGAACAATAAATTTATTTTCACTTAATTCTTATATAAAGTCTTAAATTTAAATAGTTAAAGATAAGTAGAAGCATAGGTAAGAGGAAAAGAAGAATAAAAAGAAAAGAAGAAGAGATTTGAAAGGCAAAATTCACTTAGAATTTCATCTTATGCCAAAAATCTAAGGGACTGCTTTATTTATATAATAACAGGAAAAAAGGAAGGAAGATTCTCCACACAATAAGCAATTAGCTGAAAGTAGCCTGGTGTATTAAAAGGAGAAAAAAAATCTGGAGAGGGAGGAGGATTCTCTATAATAGTGGCCAGAACCAACAGAAAAAGCAGAAGAAGAAAGAAGCTTCCACTGGAGCAAAAAGGATGCAAAAGAAGCAGAATTGGCAGGAGCCAAAGAAAACCAAGTCCAAACTTATCAAGAGTTCAGAAAAACAATGAATTGTTGGTGGGATACGCTATCTAGAAAGACTGCATCTAGAAAACGCTATCTAGAAAACGCCATCTAGAAAGACGCCATCTAGAAAATATGCCCAAAAACGCCATCTAGAAATACTCTATCTAGAAACCCTATCTCGATTTTTTGCCCCAAAACCCACATATAACTTTAAACTTAAATAAAAGGACAAAAAAACTTTTTTCTCATAAAATAAATAGTTCCTAGACTCAAAAATGCTCTGGAATTCAGAATCTGCAATAAAAAAAGGGGGTTAGCTAGTGGCAACAAGGTCACGCAAAGCACTAAAGTCTGAAACCCCAAAAATTAGGATTTCTGAAACCCATATATTTGTCCCATAGTGTTTCTTATATAATATTCTGAAAAATAAAAAGCTATAAAAAACAGTAGGTTTATTGCTGACTAATAGACCTTAGGATTTGGCTCCAAGAGCCTTGGCAATACCCTTAAGATGATTAAGGCGGTCCTCTTTAGAGTAGTAGGCCATCACATCTTTTGTCACATTTAAAAATTTGACCTGCTGCCCAGCGTGCTTAGAAGTAATTACCTTATTTGCAAGAGCCTGAGGGTAAAGCTGGTTACTATTTGCATGCTGGGTCTTGAGCTTGCTGATAATGACATTGAACATGGGCTTCTTCACCTTTACTAGGCGGGCAAATTGATTATGCCACCCTTCAAGTGAAGAGGTGGTCTTGGTAATCCCACTTTTAACCTGCTTAAAGCAGTTCCAACTGATGGCATCTCCTCCCTTGCGGATTTGGCGCTGTCCCTGGAAAATACCCACCCATTGGGTTTCAAAGTACTGGATAAAGGGGGCAAAGACTTCTTGATTGTCCACAATAAACTTGTCCTTGAGAAGCTCATCATAAAAGGCATTCACTTCCTCTTTTCTAACCATGGCCAAGGCAGAAAAGCAGTTAAAAGCGTTTTTGGCCTCCTTGGTGCCATCTCTAAACACCAGTTTATTGAGATCTGGGTTTTTCATCAGGTTTTTGCGCAGAGCCTGGCGGTAGTGAAAGAAGCATCCTTGAGGGATGCTCTTGAATACTTTAATAAAGGCATTTGCCTGTGCAACCTCAAAGTCAACCATCAATGTTGAATGGTAGGGGTGCGATTCAGGGGCCTTTTTAGTTGAGCTTGATTGCTCCTGACTGGCCTTCTTCTTCTTGCGGCCCCTCTTCTCCTTTGGATCATTTTCAAGTGTGGCCAAGATAGCATCAAGTTTAGCCTTGAGAATGACCAAGGCCTGGACATAAGTATCCTCTCTTTTGTTGGGCAGGAAGAAAAAGACAAAGGGAACCGTGTGTGAATTTACCTGGCCATGAATTGACCAGAGCTGATAAAAAAGCTTGGGGCATGTTGAAAAAGTGCCATCAGCAAACCAGATATCACATTTGAGGAGGCGCTTGAGATCCTCTTGTGTGGCATAGCATATAATCTGGTTGGGTGCCCCTTGACCATCATCATGTAGCAGGAAAGGTTTGCCAAGCAGGGTAACCTTCTGGTCATCAGAAAGTACCAGTTCATCAATATTCTTGGCACTGACACCAAGATTGGCATCAACTGAGCGTTGGTCAGTCACATACCGCTGGAGCTTGGTCTTATTACCAACCTCTTCAATTTGGCTCTCATTGAGGTGGAGAAGAGCATGGGTCACCAACTCAGTAGAAGTCATATCCTTATTTAGAGGAATAACTTGGCAAAGAAACCAGCGCATGAGATAATAGAGTATCTCCTCTGAGCCCAAGCAGTCATGCTCAATAGTGAGCTCCTTAACTCTGGTGAAGCCATAGGTGGTTAGTCTGGCAGGGCAGCCAGCACTTTCACAGCGGTAGTGGTGCTGTGCCAATTCCTTCTTCTCATCATTGCAGGTGAAAAGACAACCATCCTTGACAAAGCCAGCACCTCCCTTCTTTGTCATGATAGGGAAAGAGTCAGGAAAAACGTCTGGGACTTTGAACTGCCCATTGTCATTACAGATGTTGGTGACTCTGTGCAAATCCCATATCAAGATGGGGTCCTCACTTGAAGTAGTTGAGGTACGCTCCTCATAGCTTGTTTCAGTGTCTTCTTCATTGTCAGATTCTCTGCTAAAGTTGAGCAGTTTTTCCTGGATTTCAGAAGGGGAGTGTACAAAGGGGGAGTGGGGAGGAGTAGGGCTCTCTCTCTGCTGCTCAGGAGATGAAGTGGGAGCCTTAGAGGGTGTCTTTCTCTTAGTGGGTTGCTTGGGGGGGGTAGCCTTAGTCTTTCTGGCCTTGGTGGGAGTGGACTTGCCCTTGGAGGCCTTGGGGTTGGCTTGCTTGCTTGACTTGGGAGGCATCTAAAGTGGAATTAGTACTAAAATTCATGTGATTTGGGGTCTAATTTTAAATACAAAAAAAGCTAGTTTTTATTATACAAATATATAATATTTTTACATATTATTGTAGAGAAAAGTTCAAATTTTTATATATCGAAATTTGAATGTTTTTTAATTTGTAATTAATATTTTTTTGCTATAAGCAAAAGTATGCAAAACTTATGTTTTTAGCCGCATTTGTGTTTCTAGATGGCGTTTTCGAGATGCCGTTTTCTAGATGGCGTGTGCCAAAAACATAAGGATTTTGTATATTTTTTATTTTAATTTAATATATCCACGGTGGAGCTATCTCAACCAGCCCAAAGTACAAATCTTTGATATCTCTTATACTAACTTATAAAACTAAGGCTAAAAAGTACCCAGCTGTTTAGAGGAGGGCTTTTTGTATATACATGCCAAATTTCAGAAAATTCCTTACATTTTTTACTAGAGATGAAAATCAGTGGTAACTTCAGAATTGAAAAGTGGAATCAACTAATTCGAGATGGGGTATTCTAGATGGCGTACTATGACGCCATATGTAAAAACAGGTTATTCTACATAAACACACTGTGTGTGTTAAAACTATTGGGTGCTTAGAATCCTGATGAGTTTCGAGATGACGTTTATCGTGATGGCGTAACTAGCCACTTTACTATATAAAACCATTAGTAAAAAATATTATTTTGGATGTGCCTCTTTTAAAGGGCTGCCAAAGATAAATTATAAATATAGTATACTAAATGTGGCTCTTTTTTAATAGCTATATTATACAGAGATAATACTATCATAATGATACTTGTTTGGATTTAATTAAAAGTGGAATTCTGGATTGCTACCACACATTATTCTTATACATCAGGGAACAGGCTCAGATTTATCCCAAAAAGTTGTATTATTAATGAATTCTTGATGCCGTCTTTCTAGATGGCGTTTTTTGAGATGCCGTTTTTTAGGGAATTACTAAGTAAGTTTATAGTAAATCCTGCTTATTTTGATAAGCCACATTTTAGTTTAATTCGAGATGCCGTTTTCGTAATAGCGTTTTTCGAGATGGCGTAATTGAAACCATTAACAAAAAAATAACTATTAAATAGTTTCAATTAAGCTTTTTTTTATTTCCGATTTTTGGAATTCCAACCTTATTTCGAAAATAACTCGAGATGGCGTCTTTTGAGATGGTGTTTTCGAGATGACGTGTCCCACCCAGTTTTCAAACACAGATTTGGCATTGAACTGCCAAATTAGGCAGCAGGAAACAGGGCTCAGCAAAGTTCAAATACAACATTTTAGTGATGAAAAGAGTCAGGCTGGGTATAGTGATGTGGGCAGACAGACCCCAGTTCCTCCACAAGAATGTGGCTTAAATTGCTCAAATTAAAATCTAAGCCACTTAAACTAGAGTAAATTTATTTTATTAATTGGATTTTATAATTCAAAATGATAGAGTAAAATATTTGAATGAATCAATTGGTTTGAGTGTCTACATTGCCTGATCTGAGTGGCTGTTGATTATTTTAGAGCTGTCCTTGCTTATGATGCATCTTTCAAATTAAGATTAAATGGGTTAAAATAGCTTTAACAACATTAAGCCTTATTAAACTATTTTTCATAAAATTTAGAGTACCTAGATAAAATTTTCATGCAATTTTAAACACAATTCTACTAAAGTTGATGTTTCTATTGTTTAGAATACTGAGATATAGATATAAGTGCTGAAATTGGGCTTGCACTATACTCCAAGGCCTGGTTTCAATTTTTTCTGTCAAGATTTACTATAGGCATACAGCAAAAAACCTAAAAGCAGCATACCTTAGGGAATATTTATTCAAACTTGATTATCAATAGCTTATTTTAAAGCTAAATATAAGAATTATCTTTTGGTTTACTTAAAAAAAATTAAATAAAATTTCATATTGTTGCAACATCTTTAGTTAATTCCTCTTGAGCAAATAATTCCCTGAGCTTCATCAGTTTGATTCACATGGACAGATTCCAACACAAATCCTGATTCCACTCATACCTTCTTGATTTAATACCAAGACAAAACCTTCCCTTGAAAGCACATGACTGCCATGATCTACATAGATGGCATGATGCAAACCAAGCCATATAAGCTTATTCTATTTCTTTAATAAAAATATCACTTTTTTTCAAATTTTCCCCTTTATTTCACTCTATATACTTTCCAGAAGTATATACACAACAATATTTTAAATTATAGCTTTGATAAATTTATCAGTAATACTCAACTTATTTTGACTATAAATTTTTATATAAATACTTGAAAATTGAATTTTATATAGAAAAGCTTAAATTTGTTAAATTAAATCTAATTTAATAAAGGTTTTTAAAATTAAGCATATATCATATAATTTATTATACACACTCAATAAAAAATGTTTATTCAGCATAATAAACCCACTACAGAACTGTCCTTGTACAGAAAAATCCCTAGTTTAAAATAAAGATAACCACATTTTTTGCAGTACTCTCATTTAAAAACCGATTTAAAAAATAATAAAACAATTTCAGAAGTTTTAAAGTATAAATTTTATTGTAAAAAATCAAAAATAATGACAGAAATAAGGCGTATATCATAATAAAAATATACTATTTTTAAAATATGAGTATGAAAATATAGATTTTTAATTAAAAGTCTACAGTGGCGGCAGAGAATTATAATTTCTTAGTATGAGAAACAAGAGAGTCAATATACAGCTTCCATCTTACAAGTATAATTTTTTATTTTAGGAAAAAAATATTCTTGTTTCAAATTATGGATAAAACTTAAAGTTAAATTTTAATGTAGAAGAAAACAAAGAAATTTTATTATTATTGTAACCTTGGGTCAGGATCACTCCTGACATTAAGCTAAAGGTAACATCCAGAATTAACTCATACAGAAAGGAACATCTTTTATGTCAACAATTTGAAAAATTGTTTTTGCTTTATTTTTTATTGTTTCACTTAAAAGCTCAAAATAGAACTTAATTATAAATTTTATCATCAAGATTAATTAATTAAGCCATAAAAATACATTAATAATAAAAATAACATTTTAGTCTTTTGAAATTGTCAACATGGAGGATGTTCCTTGCTGTATGAGTTAATTCTGGAGGTTGCCAAGCTAAAAGGTCCAACTAAAATGGGAACTAAATTAGAAATTACATATTAATGCAAAAGAAGAAAATCAAAATTATCCAAAATAAATCATCTTTATCTTAATAATCATGATTGATAGGTTGCATGAGTTACATCATTCATGTAATCATAAATAAGCAAGTAAAAGATCAAAATTCATGTGTAAACTAAATTTTGAAGCCCCCATTGATATTAACAATAAAATTTAAGTGATCAAGTCACACTATGAAGCCTAGTTGAAAACTCAATTGAGTTGAATCAAAATTCCTGCATGAATAACTAGTTTCATGAAAATAATATCATGTTATGTGTGCAACTGTATCTTGGCAAATGTGAATTAAGTTTTCATGTACAAACCTACATTCAAAAGCCCTTTTTATTTCCAATCTTTATTATTAAGCAGTAAGAACTTACTGAGAAACCAGATCATGTAAAAATTCAAGTAGAGTACAGGACTCTGAAAATAATAAGTGCCAACTTTATTTGACATGCAATTCAATGCACTCCCTGTACCCACTATTATTACACAACATTCCCTCACTATTTTTACCTATAAATAAAGTATTTTAGAGCTGTTGATAGCTTAAACTAGCATTAAAGTTCTACCCAAGCTTACTACAACTTTTCTCAATCCATTATAAAAAGTAAGTTCTGCTCTGTCTAACACAGCTGGGCTTTACTCTTGTTTATTTTAAAGAATTATAAACATATGATCAAAAATCTTAATATTGAAACAAGAATCTATGGATGAACAATTAAAATCTTGAGGATTTGCAGTCAAATTAAGGCCAGCTTGGTTATAATTAAGATTTGGCTTACAAAATTTCTTCAGAATTTCTCAATCTTGCCTCTATCACAGAGTACTTATTATAATATTATTTCTTCTCCCAACCAATCAAGGTGAATGTAATGCCAGTCCCATTGAAGGGCTTCTATCATAACTTTTTTTCTAAAATCTAGTCCTTCTTATTTAACATCTCACAAAGTGAGAAGCTACTTCATTGCAGAGTAACAATATTTATTAATACATAAATAGTGAAAATTTATGAAATTTAACCTAAAAAATAAGTCAGATCTAGGTT
>CAKOGF010000191.1:0-14675 GCA_933228935.1 Pemphredon lugubris
CCTTAGTGCCGCTGATGTACTGTTGCTACACCCCTTTGGTACATTCAATGATTTCAACTTGCCTGAGGATGAACCTCATGTGTTATCCCTGTTCACCGCGGAGGACTTCCCACAGCTCTCTCCTGTACAACAAAAGGAAGTACTGGCTCTTTTAGATCAGTTCTCGGATATCTTTGCTAAAGACAGCACTGATTATGGTCTAGCTAAGGGTGTCATACATCAGATAGATACAGGTGATGCTCCCCCCTTCCGCGCTAAGCCATATCGCCGTAGTAGAGTAGAAGATGCTCAGGTCTCCAAGGAACTTAAACAACTACTGGATGCTGGACTTTTAGCCCCTTCTCAGAGTCCATGGGCATCTCCCTTGCTGATTCTCAAGAAAAAAGATGGTGGACACCCCATTGTCATGGATTATTGCCATCTAAACTCCCTGACCAAGAAGGACTCTTATCCCTTGCCACGCATTGATGATGCGCTCAGGTGTCTTGGTGGGTCTAAGTTTTTCTCTGCTATGGACCTAGCCTCTGGATACTGGCAGGTTGACCTCTCCCCTGAAGACCGACAAAAAGCTGCTCTCATTACCTCAGAGGGATTGTTTGAACCCACTCGCATGCCACAAGGACTCTGTAACGCTCCTGCCACTTTTCAGAGGGCCATGGATTCCATCCTCCGCGACCTCAAACTTTCCTGTGTCCTGGTCTACTTAGATGACATAACTGTCTTCAGTGCCACCTTCACTGACCACCTATCTCACCTCAAAGAAGTCTTCATCAAGATTCGAGAAGCAGGGCTTAAGCTCAAGCCCTCTAAGTGTGCCTTCTTTAGAGAGCGCCTAGAGTTCCTGGGACACGAAGTTACTCAGACAGGCATCAGACCCATGCCAAAGAAAGTAGAGGCTATTGACAGAATGTTGCCACCCACCAATTTGCGTGAAGTTCAAGTCTTCCTGGGAATGACGGGCTACTACCGACAGTTTATTCCTGACTTTGCTGACCTTAGTGAACCCCTAGTGCAGCTCCTACGTAATGTTCCTTTCAAATGGACGTCCAGCCAACAACAGGCCTTTGAAGGATTAAAGCAGAAACTTAAAGAGGCCCCTATCCTGGTGTACCCTGACTATGACAAGGAGTTCATCCTCTATACTGATGCAAGTGACTTGGCTATTGGGGCCATCCTTGCCCAGCTAGATGATGAGGGTGTTGATCACCCTGTGGCTTACACCTCCCGGGTTCTGAACAAACATGAAAAGAACTACAGTGTTACTGAAAAAGAGTGTCTAGCCATCCTGTATGCCGTCAAGCAATTCAGACATTACATATATGGCACCCACTTCACAGTAGTTACTGATCATGCGTCCCTCAAATGGCTACAACAGTTGAAGGAACCCAAAGGGCGTCTGGCCAGATGGGCCCTCCACTTGCAAGGTTACAACTTCACGGTGATTCATCGGCCTGGAATCCAACACCAAAATGCAGATGGACTATCTTGTATGCCCATCTTAGCCCTCCACCCTGCAGAAGCTGATTGGCTATATGAACTAATCGGCTATCCTTCTGCTTGGGATGGTGAAACAGAGGAAGTATGTTTAGCCTTACAGAAGCTATCTCAGGACACCTTGATCCGCGACCACCAATTATTCAAGAAAGTCAACCACCAATACTTACCATATATCCGCCCTAGTCTTTGTCTCTCCCTGGTCCTTCAAGCTCACAAAGATACTGGCCATGATGGTATGTCTAAAACTTATGACTGGCTACAGAAGCACTACTATTGGGAAAACCTACACTTACTAATTCCCAATGTACTTGCAAGTTGTCATGATTGTCAGCTCCAACGTCCCTGCGCCTCTGCTCATGAGTTCAAACTAGTCCCCCCACAGCATGCCTTCCATACCATTGGTATAGATGCAGTTGGCCCTATACTCCAATCTCGCTCTGGCTGCAGGTTTATCCTGTTGGCTTTGGACCACTTCAGTAAATGGGTTGAGGCCAGGCTGACTAAGGACATAACTGCAAAGACAACGGCTGCTTTCCTCCTCCAAGATATCGTCTATTGACATGGATGCCCTCAAGTCCTGCTTTCTGATAATGGTCCCAACTTCAATGCTCGGCTAGTCACGTCAGTAGTAGAAGCGCTAGGATCCCATCAGTCTTTCTCTGCTCCTTATAACCCTTCAACCAATGGGATAGTTGAGAGGGCCAATTCCTCCCTGGTATCTATTATGCGAAAACAGGCCTACTCTGACGCCGCTAACTGGGATCTGTATTTACCAGCAGCTCTCTTTGCCTATCGCCTCAGCAGACACCATGTCACGGGATTCTCACCCTTTGCGATGTTGTATGGCCGAGAGGCCACTACCCCCTCCCTGTTAGGGACTCCGCTGATTGAAGCTGACTCCTCTGAGGATCCTGAGCTGCATATCAAATCCTTAGTCAATTGAATCATTGATATCCAAGCCACCGCCTACACTACTGCCTACAAGACTAAGATGTTAGAACTCTCTCCCGATAATGCCAATAGGGCCCCCCTTCCTGAGTTCCAAATAGGTGACCATGTACTCTACTATCAACATCAAATTGGTGGTTGGGCTCATAAACTTGATTCCCTTTGGATTGGCCCCCTTGAAGTCACCTTCAGAAGAGGTTCCAAATACACCATCAAACTTTTGTCCAGTGGGCGTCCCTTTGCCTGTGTCCACGCTAAGTTCCTACGCAAGTATACCCCCCCTCAGGCCAATCTAGGAGAGGGCAATGTCGTGAATAGCATTATTCAGACTGTTTTGATTTTGCCTGAGGTGGGTTCAAATCCATGGGAGGATTTGAAACCCTTATCTTTCAACTTTGGTACGCAAAATTGTACCCCTCCCATAAAAGGAGCGGTTTCAATTTCTGGATTCACACCTGACCATCAGGATCCCCTTCCCACTTGTACATGTGGCAAGTGATCCTACTAACCCACTGTATTCTGTGGTGCCTATTCACAGTATATATTTCTATTTGCTTCTCAATAAAATCCAAGTTCTACATACTCTCTTTTCTTGTGTGTTCTCTCGTACTTCAGCGCGCCCTCCCTAGACGCTTCTAGAGGAGTTGATTTATTACACGTTCAGTAATAGCAGCGACAAGGTAAACGTCCCCTTCTCGCTTCCTCTGCTAACCGTTTGGCTTAGTACAACCTCAATCCTACCGTTAGGATTTCTCCGCCGTGCCCTCCTTGCCAAGTCCTTGCGAGTGCACGACAATAACCAATTAACTTGTAAAACCAATCAGCCTCTGCAGGATGGAGGGCTAGTATAGGCATTTAGGATAGACCATCAGCATTCTGATGTTGAATCCCAGGACAATGTATCACCGTAAAGTTGTAACCTTGCAAGTGGAGAGCCCATCTAGCTAACCAACCTTCTGGTTCCTTTAGTTGTTGCAGCCATTTGAGGGAGGCATTATCAGTAACTACAGTGAAGTGGGTACCATATATGTAGTGACAGAATTGTTTGACAGCGTATAGGACAGCTAGACACTCCTTCTCTGTGACACTGTAGTTTTTCTCATGCTTGTTCCAAAACCAGGAGGTGTAAGCAACAGGATGATTGATACCCTCATTGTCTATTTGGGCAAGGATGGCCCCAATTGCCAAGTCACTTGCATCAGTATAGAGGATGAACTCCTTGTCATAGTCAGTATACACTAGAATAGGGGCCTCTTTGAGTTTTTACTTTAACATCTCAAAGGTCTGTTGTTGACTAGACCTCCATTCAAAGGGAACGTTGCATAAGAGTTGTACTAATGGTTCACTGAGATCTGCAAAGTGGGGATAAACTGACGATAATATCCCATCATTCCTAGGAAGACCTGAACTTCACGCAGGTTAGTAGGTGGTAACATCTTGTCAATAGCTTCTACTTTCTTGGACATAGGTCTGATTCCAGTCTGAGTAACCTCATGTCCCAGAAACTCCAAACTTTCCTTAAAGAAAGCACACTTAGAGGTTTTTAGCTTAAGTCCTGCTTCACAGATCTTGATAAAGACTTTCTTGAGGTGGGACAGGTGATCAGTGAAAGTAGCACTGAAGACAGTTATGTTGTCCAAGTAGACCAAAACACACGAGAGCTTAAGATCACAGAGGATGGAATCCATGGCTCTTTGAAAGGTGGCAGGAGTGTTATATAGTCCTTGGGGCATGTAGGTAGGTTCAAATAATCTTTCTGATGTAGTGAGAGCAGCCTTCTGTCTATCTTCAGGAGAGAGATCAACCTGTCAATATCCATAAGCTAAATCCATAGCTGAGAAGAACTTAGATCCTCCAAGACGTCTGAGAGGATCTTCAATGTGTGGTAAGGGATAAGAATCCTTCTTAGTCAAAGAATTTAAGTGGTGGTAATCCATGAAAATGCGGTTTCCACCATCCTTTTTCATAAGGATCAGCAAGTGGGAGGCCCAAGGACTATGAGAGGGGGCTAGAAGACCAGCATCTAACAACTGATTGAGCTCTTTGGAGACCTGAGCATCTTCAACCCTACTGCAACAATATGGCTTAGCATGAAAAGGGGGAGCATCACCTGTATCAATCTGGTGTATGACACCCTTAGATAATCCATAGTCAGTGCTGTCTTTAGCAAAGATATCTGAGAACTGATCCAATAGAGCAAGCACTTCCTTTTGTTGCACAGGAGAAAGTTGGGGAAATTCTTTAGCCGTGAAAAGGGATAACACTTGAGGCTCATCTTCAGGAAAGTTAAAATCACTAAAGGTACCAAAAATGTAATGACAATACATTGAGAGCACTAAGGAGTCATCCATGACCTACTATCTGTCCTCTGGATACAGTAATAGGTTGGGGAATCAGGTTAGCCAACAGCAATTGGATGGGTTCCTTATGTGAAGCGTAAAGGATTCTGGGGCATAGGTGAGGCTCAGAACAGCCTAAGGACAAGGGGAGTACAGCTCCAGGAATGTACGTTCAGGCAACTAATAGGAAATTTAAAAGTCCATTATAACTTGTGTAAAGCTTTCTGGGTTGATAGCTCTTATGTTCACAACTATGACTCTTAAGTTGTTAGCCGGGACCTGTGAATAAAATCCTACCTGTCCTTTCTTACAAGGACTTCTCAAATAATAGGAATTGAACTTTATTATGCTTTTTTTTACAAAGTCTCTAGCCCAGCTGGACTACAAGATTTCTGATAAAGAGGTGATAAAGGTTGTTGTTTAGGGCCCTCAAGTGGTACTTTAAATACCGCTCTGGGTGCAGTGTGGTGGCCTCTTGCCAGGTTTCTGGGCATCTGTTCTTAGCTGTGATCCTGTTCAGCTGACTTGCGATGGTCTGATTGGTTGTGACAAGTGGTGTAGGGTTTGGGAGAAGGCAAGATCAGGCTTCTCCTGTACAGCTGGCCTCTTGGTGTGCACTGGTTGGTTGAATATGTGAGCCACTTGATTGGCTGAGGAATAAATCTTGGGATTTTCTGGCAGGAAATGATTAGGGATTTACTGGCAGAGAATAGCTTGGGATTTCCCAGCAGAAAATAGATAACAATATACTGACAGAGAATAACTCAGAATATACTAGCGGAATATGGTGACAGACAGCTGTGTATTTGGTCGGAACTTACAACATGATCATGTCTGGTTCAAATCTGGCAATTGAGTTGATTATGTGTCAAACAAGGGATTTACTGCCGGTAAATCCCCCTGGGTTGTTATGTAGCTTATCAGTTGAATATAGAAGATAGAATAGATGGAAGCTGTGAATGCCAAAGATGATCCAATTGTTATAGTTGATTGTCTAATATCCCAATGGATTTGCTGGCAGAAATTACTATGTAATAGATTTACTGGCGGCAAATAGTCATCTTAAAGATTTGTTGGTGGTAAATAATGATCTGATGATTTACTGGCGTAAAACAACTAACAATGGATTTCCCGCCAGTAAATCCCCATGGCACTGCCAATCAGTGATTATTGACTTTGCTATACCAGTTTGCTTGATCATCATTGATTGTCAATTTTGCTGTCTTCACAGCTTGTGAACCAGGAGGGATTGTAACAGCTGAAGTGGCTAGAAGGGGTACACCCTCAAAAGCATCACAAGAGGAAGGGGGACGCTTCATGTTGGAGGAGTGGATGCAATACTTTAGAGTGAAAATGCCAGAAGGATATTCTAACAAGCAGGTTTTTAAGTGTTTCCCGGGAAGTATATTGGGCTCCTCAAAGATGAGGGGGATCCCATAACCAAGAATAGAGAGGTATCCCTCCTTCAGGTTAATGATACCGTTGTACTCTCATAGGAATTGTGTTCCAATTAGCAAGTCATAACTTTTGTTCTCTAAGACCACGGCAGAGGCAGCTAAAAAGAGCTTGCCAAACCTCATGGGTAAGGCAGAGTAAGCACTAAGAGCTCTAGTCATGGACAAACCAGCTGTTCCATAGGTCTGGTGATAGTTGAGATCTTGAGCCAGTTTAAGCTTATGGACTAGCTTAGAAGAGACAACGTTGACAGGAGATCCTGTATCCAGGACAGCCTTGATTTTAACCTTTTGAATGGATATTTCTACTTGTGTTGTGGTACGCCCAAAGGGAGGAAGGACTGTTAGTACATCTTGAGCTTTAGCTAATTCTTTATCCCATTTCTCAATCATGCACCTTAGGCCAGGAAACTCCTTATAGACTGTCCATAGCGAAAGAGCCATAGTAACATTCTGGAAGGCAGCATCAGCTACTCTAGCTCTTCTTCCAATGATTCTACAAGAACAGGAGCTCAGGTGGCTTGAGTAAGGTACAGACAAGAGACTACTTGTTTAGCTTCTGGGGAAGGCTTGGCTGTAGTAGTTGTTTTACCAGAGCGCAACTTTTAGGGGACTGTGATGGTTTTGGGGACAGCCAGAACCAAATAGCCATAGGCCTCCTGGTCTTCTGACTCAGACTTGCTGGCATCTGAATCATCAGAGATATCATGGAACATATAAATGATGGAAGGAGCCTGAACAGTAGACCCTGATAACACAACAGACAAGGGGGAGACTGAGGGTTAAAGAGAACCAAGAGTGTCTCTGCCTCTAGGTTGACATTGCTTTTCCTGTACATGATCTGAGGTCAGCCCCCTCAACCTTGGAGTTGTTACACACACAAGAGTGGTGCCCAACCACGCCGCAGTTATGACATCCTTGACGCTTAGGCTGGTTTTGGGCATCCATAGTCAAGATAGGCAGAGCATGGAAAGAAGACCCAGTAGAGGAAGCGGCCTGATTTCCCAAACCACTGTCCCAGAGTGGATGAGGTGCATATCCTGGAGAAGAGTCTTGATACTCTTAATGGAATTAAGCATATCTTTATGAGCTTTGAAATGAAGAATAGGAGCTGGTTGACTTTGAGGGCTTGGGCGCATGCAGTATAGGCTTTGTGAGCAGTCAATTGTTTGCTAGTGATTAGTTGTTGACCCTCCATATAGAATCTATCTGCAAACTCAGCTAAAGTTTCCTTTGGCTTGAAGGCTATGTGCATAAAGGCATCTTTTTTGACTTCCAGACTGAGATCTCCTCCAAACTCATCAATTAGTAGTTGCTTCATATCATCCCAGGATGTTATAGATGGCAATTCAGGAACAACTACTTCCTGACAGGTAGGGTGGAGGCAGGTTAGGATGTGTTCTTTCTTCACTTCATCAGAGGCTCTTCTCATGGCAGTCTCATATATGGTAAGGAACACAGCTATAGTAGAGGTTTTAGGATCAAACACTTGTTTGAAAGTGGGTTTGAAATGGGCCTCAGGAATGGGCCCGGAATTGTTGTTACTATCTACCATGTTGATACGTGGGGAAGAGTCAGTTTCTGATTCAGAAGAAGGTTGAAGAGACCACAATTGACAAACACTTCCTTCTAGAAGGTCTAGGGCTTCACTATTACGAGCACCTAGACTTACAGTGGCAGTCATGTTTATATCTACAACATCAAGATGTCAACCTTGGTTTGCAACCACCGTGGATAATTCAGCAATACAAGAGGTCATGGTGGGGCCTACTGACAAACAGGGAGAGAACCGGTTGTTTACAGAGTCAATTAGCTCATTAAGCTCTTGTAAGTCTTTATCCAAACTAGCATGAGCATCTTTGAGTCCATCCACTTCATTAGCAATGGCGACCAATTCATTAGCACAATGGATACAAGACTGCCCATTAATGCCTGGACAACACCCATCAGCAGGAGACGCCTCATGGGTAGCTGAGACAGTAGCTAAAGAGGCCCACAACTCAACAAGTTCTTGTTGCAGTTCTGTTACTTGGGCGGTTAGTGTGGCCACTTGAGGATCAGGCTGTGGAGGTGTGGGAGGAGGTCCTTGGCTATGGGTTGTCATACGTAATTCTTGGATAGCATCCCACAACTGCTGTTTCCCATTGTCTAGATCCTCAGGAGGAGGTGTTGGAGGGGTTGCCACAGCCTTAGTTAACTTTTCTACTTGAGCTTGCAGTCCTTGAATGATGGCATTAGAGGCAGCTTGTTCCTTGTTTATAATGTCTTGGAGCGCCACACCCTCTTGTTGTAAGGAAGCTGATAGCTCCTGCATTTGTGTACTTGTATAAACCCAGAACTCATTCAATTGATTCACCAGACATTCAAAGTCAGACTGTTGTAGTTCCAGAGATGATTCCACCTGGACCTGCCAGGGTTGCTGCATCTTGTGGAACTCTTCTAGATGCTCCTGCACATTCTCAGGCACAGAGTTTTGAATATGGTTAACAGCGGCAAGGAGACAGGTTTGAGTAGAGATATTATCCCGCTGGTTGTCAGAAATAAGCAAGAATAAGGTATGAGCCCATTGCTGGTAGGCAAAAAACTAGTCCCAATGGTTTGTCACAGCTGCCTGAAGATTGGTCATCTCATGGGCGTGCAGCCCAAGCGTCATCTGGTGATGGACTAGAGCAGGATGGACAAGCTGGGTTACTAGAAATCATATAGTATCATACAAGGCAAGGCAAGTTTGAGGGATATGTGGGCCCATTATCATATCAAGATAGTCTGTATGTCCCACATGAAGCTGGAGGCTAGGAAGAGCACCCTCACAAGCTAGTCTAAGGGCTACCAATATGATTTGTTCTATATTAGGAGCGTTTAGTTGGTAGGCCATGAGACGAGGAGTAGTGGTTAAATCAAGGACATACAGAATAATAGGAGGGTCAGATATATCTTCTTCTATAGGTGGGCTGGTCACTTCAGGCAAGTTGGATTCACAAGGCAACATAGGCAGAGGGGAAGGACCAGCAAAGGTAGTGTTGAACAGGGTAACTGAGGGGCTTGCAGCCCCTGTAGTGAGCACCATTTTTTCTGTGCACTTGCAAGGACTCGGTGAGGAGGGCACAGTGGCGTAATCCTAATGGAAGGATTGGATTTGTACTAAGCCAAACGGTTAGCAGAGAGGAAGCAAGAAGGGAGTGTTACCTTGTTGCTGCTATTAATTGTCATGTAATAATGAACTCTTCTAGAGACTTCTAGGGAGGGTGCGCTGAAGTACAAGAGACTCACAAAAGAAAGGAGTATGTAGAGCTTAGAATTTATTGGGGATAAAATAGGAATATATACTGTAGATAGATACCACAGAATATAGGTGGGGTAATAGGATCACTTGCCACTCACACAAGTGGGGGTAGATCCTGAATGTGAGACTTAGAGAAGAAATTGATACCACTCCTTTTATAGAAGGGGTATTATTATGAACACCAAAGTAAAAAAGATAAGAAATTTGAATCTATTTCTAAATTCAAACCCACCAAAGGCAAAATCAAAATAGTCTGGATGTGGCCATTCACAACAAATTCTTCTAGATACTATTTCATTAGCAATGCCCCAGACAGCCCATAGTTTCTAGGATAAGCTAACATTCAGAATGGTTATGGTGTAAGTTGCATATGTGAGGACTCTTTTAGCTGCAAGCTAATTACTAGGAGGTGGGTACTAAGCTATCCTATACATTAAAATATGGGTACAGTGTATGCCATAAATGAGCAATTAAACATTCCATCTAATCCTGCAGCCCAAACATCCTTTTTTTGTTGAGACTTGGCTCATTTCACCTAGGCTGTGCACCTGCCATTATTGGTTGAATTTGTTAATTGGTTAAATTACCAATTTCCCAAAAAAATATTTAATTTAAAAATCTATTTAATATCTAATTTTTTAAAATTCTAAATATAATGCTAGCAAAAATAAGATTGTCATTTATATACTTCTTGGAAGTATATAAATTGAAATAAAGGGGAAGATTTGAAGAAAAAAGATAATTATCTTTATTAAAGAATCAAATAAGCCTTATATAATGTTGCAACCAAAACTGGGACTTCAGTTAGCTCTGTATCTCACAACATGCAGGGGGTGTCCTCTAAATTGCCCCAGGCCAAATCCATACCCCCTATCATAGAAAATAGTGAAACACAGGCAAATACTTCCTAAAAAGGTTTAAAACCCATTTACATTTGGACAAGCCTTGACAAGTTATTCCAGCAGATCAAACCTTATCTGGATCATGCCACCCCCTTTCTATTATGTGGCTCTCCCATCTAGTATATTAACTTCTAAATAAAAATAAATAACATAACTTCTTCTCATTTTCTGTTCCCTTTCTTGGACTGTTGTTTTCCCCAATGTTGTGACAAGGCAAATCCCTAACAAGTCAAATAAGAATTTGCCTACTGACTCAACTTGACTCATTGCCAAACAAGGGCAATTTCCCATGTCCACCAAATATTCCCAAGCAGCCAATTACTTATCCAAGTAATCCACCTGTCTCCTTAACAGGATTAGTCATGGGACCTCCTTAGCGCAACACAACAAAACCCTTTTCCACATGCCACCCTCTGTGGCCTATCAAACAGGTATAAAACCCTTTCTTCTCTTTTTAATAAAGACATTTAAAAAACAATTTCTCCTTTCTTTTTCCCCTTTAACTTCAGCTTTTAGCACAGTTATGACACCAACACCCCACTGAAATATAATCTAGTTCAGTTGCAACAATAGCTTGGTATTGCATCATGTTGTCCATGTAGATCAGGTCAGTCATGTGCTTTAAGGAAAAATTTTGTCCTGGTATCAATTCTGGAAGCTTCTGTGTGGAATCAGGATTTTTGATAGAATCTGTCCATGTGGATTGAACTGATAAAGATTTGGAAATTATTTTCCTGAGAGAGAGTAATTAAAGATGTTGCAACAGTATTTTAAAGTTATAAAATACTATATTACTGTTGTAACACTCTGATTACTCCCTCTATGGCAAATAATTACCCAAGCAAAAATCAATCTATCTGGACAGAATTTATTGCAAATCCTGATTTTACACACATTGCTTCTGGAATTAATATCAGTATAAACTTTTTCCTGAAGCACATGACCACCTTGATCTATATGAATGTCATGATGCAATACCAAACTATATAAAGCTTATTTGATTCTTCAATAAAGATAGCTATCTCCTCTCTTAAAATCTTCTCTTTTATTTCAGTTCATATACTTCCAAAAAGTATATACCCTACATTACCAACTACTTAATTAATTAAACTAATAAAAAGCCACCACTCATCATTTTTTAACAAAAGTTGCAAATATATTATACTCTTTATTTATTAAAAAAGCTATAAAATATATCCTATCATTAAATAAATATTTTAATTAATAGAAAATCTAATAAAGATTTAAAAATAAATAATTGAAAAACCAAAAAATGGTTCAGATAGAATACCAGAAAACATACCAAAGAGCTTTCATGAAAAAGTGAAGTGGGGTGTAGCTCTGATTTTCTCTTTTGGCAGCCCACTATCACTATCTTTATTTGATGCCCGCCTCATTTTTGACACCCTTATTTCCCTTAAATGGTTCTATAAAAACTAAGATAACCAAATCAGGATAAAATATGTTGTTATTTATTAAACAATAAAAAATTATTTTAGCTGGGATATCAGAAATGCATGTCACTGGGATGCCATAAAGAGAGTATAGCAGGGTGTAGCTCTGTGTCAGAAAATCTGAATAAACAAGATTGACTGATATCTTTCCGCATTCACTAAATCACCAATACAATAGATGGGATGCCACCTGACTATTGTATCAGCTACAACAATCAAGTTGTCAACCAAGACAAGATCAGTTGACTTGATAATAGAAGGACTGGCTTCTGATTGGCTGATTATAAAGCACAATAGACAGGATAACGGCCAAATTGTGTTTCAAGAAGCATGGGCTTGTAGATGCAGAACCACCCAATGAAAGTGCAGCTCATTGGCTGATAGACACAGTGCCGCCAGATTTGAGCCACATTCTAGAAACAAGACACTGAATTGATTCAACCAAAAATGTCTTCCATGCAGCACAGAACATAAGTCTGCCAATGATACATACTTAGCAAATATTTAGCTAAAGTCAGGGGAATTCCATGCTGAAGAAGGGCCTATATATCATAGGAATTTTTCTCATTCTAGACCAACAATGGGGCCTAGAATTATAGCTCTGGAGGTTGAAGCTAGCAGCTTGGGGATGATAGGCTGGCTAGCAAGGGCAATAGCAACCAGACTTCTGTCTGGGCATAGTATTCTATACTATAAAAAGCCCTTCTAAGCTGGCTTAGAAAGCAGACAATTTTCTATCATCATTACTATCAATAAACATAGTAGTGACAAGTGTTGGATAAGAGCATATTATCAACACTTCATGATCCTGCCAAAAACACCTGAGCCCAAAGCCGTCAGTGTTGCATCTCAAAGACCACAGGATCCCCTTTGATTGCCTCCAGTAAATTAGGATGGAACACCACCTGTTACTGCTCATCCCTACATTGATTGGAAGTACATCTTTTGCCATACAGATCCACCCTATCAACAACCTACAAATAATATGTTCCAATTTCCTAATAAATATAATTCTTGTTCAAGACCCCAAAATCTTGACACTCTGGTTTGCTCTTTTGGCAGCCCAGCACTACTACATACTTGTCTTAGTGTCTTTTCAGGGGTTGGCAAAACACCTTGGATACCATCTATTATATTCTCTAAACAAGAATTTTTTTGTTAAGACTTGATTTGCAGAGTTCACAGTTAACTGCTATATTAGACAATTAGTCTTTCTTTTGGGGCAGTATTTAATGCATTTAACTTTCAAAAGAACAGTTAAAGAAGATTATAAGGATAGTTATACATATTCAATAGACTAAAGTTAGGTCCTGATAAGATTTATTTAATTTCAAGCATGATACAATGCAACCTTAGTTATTTCAATAAACATTGTTAACAACAAGACCTTGTATAAAATACTTTATTTAGAAGCTTTATTCCTCAGAGAATCCCCATGAACAATCACTAACTTTTTCTTCAAAAGTGAAAGATGGTATATAAGTTTGAATCAATAGCAGGCCATTTTCAGAACGCCACGCGCTGAAAGCCTTAAGCATCGAAGAAATAACTAATCCGACTTAATAGAAGTAGATTTGGGCTCAGTTGTACTGTTTTCTTCGCCTTCTTCTGATTCTTCAACTTCTGAGGTGCAATCGCCAGAGTCTGAAGCTTCGGTAAGACCAGACTCATCAGATGAGTCAGACAGATCATCGTCAAATACACTGGCTACTCTTTTGTTGGGACCTTTGGATGAACTAGCAGAATGAGAGGAAACCGCTTGACTAACTGCAGATCTCATTCCCAGCTTGAGTTGTTCACTTTGTTCAAGGTACTCATTGTCATCGAAGAGAATTTTTCTCTTAACTGGGACTTTTAATTTTTTGGCAATCCTTTTTTCAAGTTCTTCTTTTTGAATCTTTGCTCTTTGGGCCTCCCCTTCCTGGTATTCTGCCAACCTTAATAAACGTTAGACCATAATAAAAATTAAGCTTTACCTTTCAGCTGTCCGGACAGTTTTAAGTCGCCTTCCCGAAAGATCACGGCAAGCATCATTATTAGTGGATTTTTTAGAATTCATACGCCCGCCTTGAGCCCTAAGCATTGAACCAAAACCACCCTTTCCTCCTAGAAGACTACAAGTGATTTTGGGCTCTATGATCAATCCAAAACCATTAGCTGGAAGATGATTTATTAAAATATCCTTTCCATGCTTCTTGAGATCAAGATGAGAATTGCCAATCTTTAAGCCCACATTTGTTTCTTGGATATATTTGATAAGGTTACCAAACACGATGCTGAAGATCCATTCGACAGAAGGGGAATTGATTTCGCTGTATTGAGGAAACCCATAGTAAACCTTTTTAAAAGAAAAGGGATCGATAAAAAGCATACCCTTAGGCCAATTGCTAGGAGTTTTAGAGGTCATATCTATGCACTTTTCTAATTCAACACAGAGTTATTAGTGTTTTATACGATAAAGATAAAAGCAAGGCTATTGTTTTACAAGGATTTTAAGTAAATATAAAAATGTTAGGTCGACAGTTTTGCTGAACTGCTTTAAATATTTGAGTGAAAGGAACATATTTATAACTTTTGAGAACCGTTATGTAAATTAAAGAGTTTTTAGGGGGGAAATAAAGTAAAATACTAGTTTAGGGCATTTGACAGAATTCATTTTTCTAATTAGAGAAAGTGAATATAATATTTACATATTTGAGTTCAAGAAAAATCGGATTTTTAAACTAAAGAGATATAGCTTACAATTTAAGTTGAAAAGGACTGGTGTGATATTTAATATATTTGGTTTTGATATCGTG
>CAKOGF010000192.1:0-14610 GCA_933228935.1 Pemphredon lugubris
CTTCACTACAAAATGTTCCCAGCAAGCTGCATAGAAGTTACCCAACCTTTACATAGTTCCAGGATGTGAAGACACCCAACATTGACTATCAATGATGGTCAAGCAAACTGGTATAGCAAAGTTGATAATCACTGATTGGCAGCATCATGGGGATTTACCGGCAGTAAATCCTCTGTTAGTTGTTTCTTGCCAGTAAATCATCAGATCAGTCAATTACCGCCAACAAATCTATGTGATATTACTTGCCACCAGTAAATCATTAGTCCAGCCAATCACTGCCAACAAATCTAGAAGATAACTATTTGCTGCCAGTAAATCTATTACACTTGTAATTTCCACTGGCAAATCCATTGGGATATTAGACAATCAACTATAAAAATTGGATCACCTTTGGCATCTGCAGCATCCATCTATTCTATCTTCTATATTCAACTGATAAGCTACATAACAACCCAGGGGGATTTACTGGTGGTAAATCCCTTGTTAGACACATAATCAACTCAATTGCCAGATTTGAACCAGACATGATCATGTCATAAGTTCCAATCTAATATGCAGCAGTCTGTTGCCATATTCCGCCAGTATATTCTGAGTTATTCTCTTCCAGTATATTGTTATCTATTTTCCGCTGGGAAAACCTGAGCTATTCTCCACCAGTAAATTTCTAACCATTTCCTGCCAGAAAATCCTGAGATTTATTCCTCAGCCAATCAAGTGGCTCACATATTCAACCAACCAGCACATGCCAAGAGGCCAGCTGTACAGGAGAGGCCTGATCTTGCCTTCTCCCAAACCCTACACCACTTGTCACAACCAATCAGACCATTGCAAGTCAGCTGAACAGGATCACAGCTAGGACCAGATGCCCAGGATCCTGACAAGAGGCCACCACACTGCACCCAGAGCGGTATTTAAAGTACCACTTGAGGGCCCTAAAGAACAACCTTTATCACCTCTTTATCAGAAATCTTGTAGGCCAGCCGGGCTAGAGACTTCATAAATAAAAGCACAATAAAGTTCACTTCCTATTCTTTGAGAAGTCCTTGTAGAAAAGGACAGGTAGGATTTCATTCACAGGTCCTGACTAACAACTTAAGAGTCATAGTTGTGAACATAAGAGCTATCAACCCAGAAAGCTTTACATTGGAGCCCAACCAAAATTGTGGTCAGAGCCTGATGAATCAAGAAACTGCAAGTAGAGGCCAAGGGTTGCCCTTGGCCACCAATCCTCCCTGTGCCTTCTCCTCTGCGTTTGGTGATGAGATGATCACCAGCAACGTGGAGTGGGAGGCACACTTTGATATTAGCAAGCCCATGGTCACTGAGCCCCCTGAGGTCCTTCCTTGGGAGCTCATCCAGATCTCTCCTGTCCCCACTGGACCCTTGTGTTCTCAAGGGTTTGACAGGGACACTGTACGCCAGACTGCAGACCAGCTGCTCCGTGGGTTCTCTCCCTATCCTGGAGAGCAGCCTGATGGCACTCTGGGTGTGTTCTTGTTCCTGCGTAACCAGGAAGCCAAATGAGAAGTGTTTGTCTGCTTCAGGAATGCTACCATTCAGCTTCTCCAGGAGCACCTGGCTGATCAGTCTGTCTGTGTGGACTTCTTAAGCACTTTTGTTCAGCCTAGTATCAAGCACCTTCACATTGTTACTGCTCAACAAAACTTGGAGCTTGCCACCCTTGGCTCCTCAGTGATGTCTCTCTGCCAAGAGTGGTCTTCTACCCTATCTGGGATGAACACTGCCTTTGGCAACCTCCGTGCTGTGGTCCTGGCAAATCAACACATGGGGGGAACGCTCATCCACGCATTGATGAGTTGATTACCCTCCTAAACGCCAGACTGCAGCAGGTGGTGGACAAAGCAATGGATGCAAGAGGTGCCTCTTGCCCCTGGCTTAGAGCTGTCTATGCCTTGTGCACTAACACCAAACGTTTCTTGAACAATGTTAGTACAGACATTGGGAATGCAGCCCACCAACTAGATGCTAGTGATAATGCAGTCCAGCAGCTGCAAGCCCGCCTTGCTCAAGTAGAAGAAGCATTGGCAAATTGTCCTCCTGTTGAATCTGTTGTTGCTGAAACCAACACCTCTGAAGAGTCAGCCAGAATATCTTCCCTGGAAGAGAAGCTGGCCACTCTAACACGCGTTGTTGAAGAGTACAACTTGGAAATGGAGAACACATTTCAGAACTTCCTGTCCCTTGAGAAAGAAGTCAAATCCCTCCAGGAAAAGCTGGCAAGCCTAGCCAAGGTCAACCGCCACTTAGAGACTGGCTGCAGGAACTTGGCCGCCAAGATGGATATCACTGGGACAAAGAACTGCCTGTCTGCACTCAAGAAAGAGACTGGCGCCTTGGCTACCATGATGTGCCACTGCAACATTCAGGCACATAAAGCTAAAAGCCCCCCAAGTAGTGCAGGACAACCTGCCAGTGTTGTGGTAGAGGACTTTGGGTCCTCTGAGGAGGAAATTTCCTCATCAAAGGAGCTCTGCCAGATCACAGAGGTCTTAAATGCTATGCCCACTCAAGACTTCACAACTCTGCCAAGAACAGCGCCATGCACAAGAATTCCAGAAAGATCTCCATTCAATCCTGCTGGTTCAAAGGAGACTGACGCCACCCCCACCAAACAGTTCAAACCCTTGAACCTGCCCAAATTTGACAGACATGGAAACATCCACTCCTTCTTACGTCTCTTCAAAATGTCTATAAGGTGCGCCTCTGATCAAAACAAGGCTACCACCCTCATAAACACCCTTGATTCCATCAGTGTGAACCTAGTCATGCCCCATCTTCTGGAGCACAACTGGTCCTATGACAAGGCAAGAATGGTAGTGCTTAATGAGTTTGGAGGGGGGGACATCTTATATACTAAGAAGTCAGAATTTGGGTCAATCAAGTTCAAAAAGGATGAGATGCTACATGAGTTTGCAGACCGTTTCTTTCACAATGCACAGGTTCTACTGGGCTCAAACACAATCCAAAGATTTGACGTCAGAGCAGCCCTGAAGCAGGCCACCTTGCCCTACGTAGACCTCCATTGTGCCATGGCCCCTGCCTACACTAAAGGCAAGGACGTCTTGGAGATGGTGGAATTTCTACGCAGTCATGCAGAAACATTCAAAGCCCCTCATAAAGTAAGAACACATTGTCCTGCTCCAGAAAAGAACCGCCCCAATGAGGAGTCCCCCAGAAAACAGCAGAACAATGAGATCAGCAGTCCCCATAAAAAAGGACCTTACTGTGGTATCTGTAACGCCACTACTCATTGGCGCTCACAGTGTACTGCACCTAAGAAAGCAACCCATGTGGTAACCGCGGAAACCGGCACTCCCAACGAGGGAAAAGTCAGGGCAGAGTAGAGATGGAATGCTCTACTTCCGCCCCTGGCCCCCTCATTCCTGAAGAACCAGGCCCTGTCTTGTTTGACCTGGCATCAAACTTCAGAGTAGACCCCCTTCATATGATAGTTTCTGACAAAGTCTTTGCTGTAACCACTAGAGACCAAGCAAAGAAGCAGCCGTCGCCAGAAGCTACTACTGAAGTATCAAAACCATACACCGCCCAACTTCAGAATTTGATTGAAAGCCGTCGCTCCCCATGCTCCAGTGATATGCCAAAAACTACAAGGGGTCCAGTTATCCTTCCCTCTGGACTTTTTAGTAGAAAGCTTTCCCAAAGTCTGCTCCAACCTTTGTTTTCTCCTGGGCAGTGAAGCCGATAAGGACATTCTCTCCATTAAAGCACAGCTTGATCCTTATATTGATTGTACATATGCAGACATCTGTGTTAATAAAAGTTTGGTACAGGCTATAGTAGACTCTGGAGCCCCCTTCAATATTGTTTCAACCAAACTCATAAAACATTTGGGGATAGCACCTGACATCAACCATTGGCAGGACTATGGTACAGCAGGACTGCAAGTCACCACTTTGTTAGGTGCCTACAGTGCTCTACCCATGAGGTTTGGCTCTATTGCAGTCTCTGCCCCTGCTGTTGTCCTTCCCAGCCAGAGGTATGACTTCCTCATTGGTACGGCTTTCCTGAAGAAATATGGGGTGCGCCTGGACTTACAGGAAGATACACTGATGTTGCTTGGTCAGACTATTCTCCCATATTACTGCCAAGACCCTGCACAAGTACGGGGCCCACCCACCAAGTACATCAACCTTGCCTGTAAGGACGGGTTGGTACCTGTTGGTTATACATTAAGTGGGCAAGCAAGAAGGAAACTTCCCAGCCAGATTAAGGAATACAAGGGGATACCTCTCTGCTCCACCTCCAGCCTAACTCTGTCCTCCAGCTGCCAACAGGTAGTAGGAACAGGGCTGACTCTAGACATACCCCCCAGGCTGATAGGTGAGATCCATTAATCCTGGGGTTGCTCTCATCTGGAACCAATAGCCGCCCCTGGAATAATCTTGCCTGGGCACCAAGAAATATGCATATTACTAGCTAACCTCCAGAAGGAGAACATCAAAATCAAGAAAAATCAAGTAGTGGCTTACATACATCTAATCCCTTCTTCTGAGTACAGCAGCACAAGACCACTGGGAACCCTAAGCAAACTTGGGTTACCTAATGAAGGAGATCTTGGAGTTCACTCCCTGGTCCCACTGGAGAGTTTGGAAAATTTAACTATGGAGGAACAGGAAAAGGCCACCGCCCTCTTTGAAAAGTGTTGAGAGGTATTTGCCAAAGATGACTTTGACCTTGGTTGTGCTATAGATGTACAGCATCACATTGACACAGAAGGAGAATGGCCCATTTGTCTTAGACCTATCAGGAGGTCTAAGGTTGCTGAAGAGACGGTGACAGAGGAGATTTGGCTATTGATTGAGTGTGGCATGCTGATCCCCTCTAAGAGTCCCTGGGCCTTGCCTGCTCTCATTGTCAAGAAGAAGGATGGTTCAAACTGAGTAGTCATAGACTATAGACAATTAAACAAGATCACCAAGAAAGATTCTTACCCACTACCTCGGATAGATGATGCACTAGACAAACTAGGTGGGGCCAAATACTTCTCGGCCATGGATCTGATATCAGGCTACTGGCAAATTGACCTCCCCCCCCAAAGAGCAAGAAAAGTGAGCCATCATCACCAGCTCCGGGCTATTCCAGACCATCAGGATGCCACAAGGGCTATTGTGATGCTCTGAGATCAACATCATCGCGTTAGGCTCATGTGATGCAATGTTTCTCTCAGTCATCAAGGTGTGTCCTGGATCATAGCCAGGGTCCAGCTAGGTTGGGGTTCTCTTCTTTACTTCTACCAGTTCTAAGGGCAAATACTATCCAGGCTCATTCTCAAGGTCAATATCAGATTAGGGGTCGAGAATATCTTTATTAAACAGAAGGAAGATCCCCTTAGAAACCTTCTGTTAACCCATGTTCCAAGTCCTTTCTAGCATTCTCCAAGGTGTTCAAGGTCCAGTTCAATCTCTCCAAGATGATCAGTTTGATATCCCCCTCTCTCTTTTTAGGTCATTAATCAGCTCCTTTTTATAGCCTCTTAAGTCCAGCAGTCCAGCCCCTTTCTTGTCTTCACATGCCAAGGCTTAATCTATGGTCTTCTCCAGAGGTCCCAGAATCTGTCCCCTGGTTGAAATCATTGGCCAAGTCTCATTCAAAGGCCTAAACCATTGCTTTTCACAGCCTAAAGCATCTATCTTATGCTCTGGCCCTTCTTTAAGCTTTCCTCTTAATGGTCCAATTATCTTCCATTAATGGCTTAGGCCTGAAATCTGGCCAATTGGGCCCCAGAACAGCCCTAGAAAGGTTCCGGATCATCCTGGCAAGTTTATCCGAACTCCGGATTGGCGTTCGAGTTTCTCCGAACTCCGGATAGTTCGTTTAACGCTCCTCGATTAAGTTGTTCCCTATGTTTTTCCCCGTTTCACGGTTTCTCCGGGTCTCGGATCGTCTCGAAAGGTTTCGCCGTGGCTCGATTCGCAATTTCCTTATGTTTTCCCAGAACGATCCGTCCCAACGTTTCCCCGAGCTCGCCTCTTGCCTTTTCGGACATTCCAGCCCCCTCCGGAGAAATTGCAAGGCCTCTCGAAAGGTTTCTCCGAGTCTGATAGTGTTTGAAAAACCATAGAAACCTCTATGTTTTCCCCCTTTATTTGGTATAACATTTGGCTTTCTTTTCCAATGTTATACTTCCTAATAAACCTCCTTAAGATGCTCTAATGCCAGACCATCAATAACTCCTTTTATTGATATGAAATAATAGGAAGAAAAACCCTAGTTTTTCCCTATCTTCCACCTTCTTGGTTTCTTTCCACAACACCAGTAAAACATCTCCAGAATGCCCTTTTACTGGATCATTAACAAACCTTTGCCAATGATATAGACCTTGGAAGAACTCCTAGTTCTTCTCCTGTTCCAGAAATATTGGTTTTCCCCCCAATCATTTCTACTCCTAGCAGTCAGCCACTACACATTTCCCCCCTGCTAAGTCGCCACAAATGGTTAGTTTGGGCTTTGAGTATCGCAAAGGAACCACCTTTACTTCCTGAACACCTTCAACACATTAGGTTTGCATGCTGCTACTTCTCTCTATAGCTGCCCTAATGGTGGCTTCAGGCACCTCATATTGGCTCACTGGCTGCAAGACATTCTCACTACCACCCAATTGAGTAGAGAACCCTGTCACCTCATCTAAGTTCCTTGTGCCAAGTCACTTAGAATGTTCCATGACCTTCTTTTTAGCCAACGATGGCCCATGCCTGCAAACTCCTCACATTCTCAGTCATCACAGTCAATTTACTAGGGGGAATCAAATCCTGGTAATAGACTGGAGCTGCAGTAACCCATTTTTGATTAACAGTTTGTTTTAAATCTTCTATTCCTGCAAACTTTTTTAATGTTTTTACTGCATTTCTTGCTTTTTGTTGGGTCAGTTAATTCCTTGAGATATGGAATTTACAGGGCAGGAAGATATTCTGTCAATTGTTTTTTCTTTAACAGATTTTCAGTCAAATTTGATCCAACTAAAAATTTCTTTATATGTAACTTTTTTATTTTTACAAAAAAAAATTGAAATATTCAAAAAAATAAAAATTTATAAATAAAACTTTATTTATTTTTTTACTTTCAAGTTTTATTTTGAGTTTTTGTTAGTAAAAATAATTAAATTGGCCTTTAAAAAAGTGTTTTTTAAAAAAAATCAGGCCTGCTGAATAAAAAATAATAATTAAAAATACTAAAAATATATATTGAAGTTTTCATTGATAAATAAATAAAATTTCAAGTTTTTTGTTTTTGTAAAAATAAAAAAGTTACATATAAAAAAAATTATAGTTGGATCAAATTTGACTGAAAATCTGTTAAAGGAAAAACAATTGACAGAATATCTTTTTGTCCCAAATTTACTGTGATACCTGTTTGCTTCAGCTTTTGATTTTTGAGGATGACAAGAAACTCAGCCATTTGTTTTAAAAACTTGGCAAGGAAGGCTTCCTGGAAGCTGACCCAGGTTTTATATTCTACTGGTATGTTCTCATGCTACTCTGCTGACCAGAGAGTGGTCTCTTCTGTCAGGCAAATGGATGCTTACAGAATCCAGAAGCATCTAGGGCAATGCATCTGCTTAAATTTATTATAATAAGCTCTCATCCAGATGATGATGTTCTTGGTGCTTAACCTGGAGAAGGACCCAATCTCATCAGCGCACAAAAAGATTACAATGTGGGAAGGCATTTTTTTATATCAGTTGCAAGTGTGGGCACAGTTAGTGTCAGGAATGACAATGTGCCAGCTTCCCCAACACCTAATGAATTAGACAAGCAGATGCCAGCCTGCCCAACCACTGATAGATTAGACAAGAAGACGCCAGCCCACCCGACCCATGACAGAAATGACAAACAGATGCCCACCTGTCTGACCCCTGACAGAATAGACAAACAGATGACCACCTGTCTGACCCCTGACAGAATAGACAAGCAGACGCCAGCCCACCCAAGCAACAACAAGATCAAGTCCTGTTAAATGTTGACCCCTTTGATGTCTAAAATTGGCAATACTGACAAGGAGCTGCCAAACTCAATGTCTGAAAAGGATCCAATTAAGCTACCTAAAGGGGACAGCAAGATGCCAGCTGCCAGCCTGATAGTTCTGAAGGCCTTCCCTGCAACCAATCAGAGACTTGACCCTGGGACCTCTACAGACCAGAAGACTGCCCTAGAAGATGCTACTCCAGAACAGAAGGAAGCAACCCTTTGCCCCAAGGAACCAGCCAATGAAGGCCATCCCGTAGCCAGTGCCTCAGACAGAGTTCCACTGCCCTCCCATCCTGTGAACCCCCAACGCTGGGAAAGACTCCCTCTGGCTGATGAGAGATCTGGCAGTAGGGTCCTATATGAACCCATGGATCCTACTCCAGACATCATCACCATTTTCAAATAAAGGTTATGAGACATTGAGTCTCCCAAATACTGCCATATTTTATCCTTGTAGTTTGTCAGTTTAACCAGCACCCTAGCACACCTGCCAGTCCCACGTCTACCCTCTTAGAATGCACAGGAATACCTGCTAGAGCCCTGCCCAAGGCCACCTACAGTGCAATCATCCCTAACTTGCACCCAGCCTGAGACCCCACAGCCCACACCCCCATATCCATTAGACGCCCCCTGTCTGTTGCCCTACAATTAGACATGGAGCCACCCATCACCCCAAAGCCCATGCCTATGCCCACACCCAACCTCCCACCTGACCCTTCCAGAAAGCTGCTTGGCATTGTGTACATCACCCTCACTGGGGTGGTGGACGCTGTTGTGCCGCCTGCTGGTCCCTGGTCATGGGCCAGGAAGTCCCTCTTGTACCTCCTTAAGTTAGCTCCAATTGTGTGGTGGGCCCTGCCCACCAGTCCAACATCCCACCCTATGCCTGGGGACGGGGTGCCACCCGTTCATGGTTGGATCCCTGACAGTTAGGTATCCAGAGGCAGAGATGGCATTGATTTAGCTTTGGAGATGAGTTGTTTATTCCAGAGGGTTAATTTTTTGGGGACCACAGTACCCATGGTGTAAGGTTGCCATCTGTTGGAGAGGGTATACATTAGTTGGTGGTGGCATGCTTCCTGCACACAAATGTAGATGGCAATATTGTCTAAAAGTTGGTAGGTTGAAGAAAACCTGCCTGTGCTACCACTGTTATAACTGTGCTAAAAGCTGCAGTTACAGAAAGAGAAAAGAAAGATAATTTGACTTAAGATATTTTTATTGAGAAAAAGAGAAAGGGGTTTATACCCATTTGATAGGCTACCAGGGGGTGGCATGTGAAAAGAGATTTTATCAAGTTTATTATTTATACCTATTACTAACCCTATTAAGACAGCATAGATAGATTAAAAGAGTTTTAAACAATGTGTTTTGGTGATAAGTAAAATATTGGAGGCTGCCCTTATTTGTAAGTGGGTTGAGTTAGGTCAAGAGGTGGGTTCTTATCCAACTCAATAGAGATTTGGATTGTTTCAATAAGGTGTCAAGATATCAGCTCTAGAGAGTTTCAGAATCACTCCTGACATTAAAGAAAAATGTCCAGCCAAGTTGGTAACTACATTAAAAATCACATAATAGTGCAAAAAGAGGAAATTACAAGAATATAAACTGGGTTATGTTTGCTTTACTAAGTAAGCTATTTTTTGCATTAATTACATTGTTCATGCAGGCAACCTCCAGAATTAACTCATACAGCAAGGAACATCCTCCATGTCAACAATTTCAAAAAACTAATTTGTTATTTGTATTATTAATAGATTGTTTTTTCTGGCTTAATTAATTAAGCTTGATGATAAAATTTATAATTAAGTTTTATTTTGAGCTTTTAATTGAAATAAAAAAATAAAGCAAAAACAATTTTTCAAATTATCAACATTGAGGATGTTTCTTGCTGTATGGGTTAATTATGGATGTTGCCTTCATGCAGCTATAAAACAGCTATTAATTGATTAAACCCTAAATGTAAACTTTCATTTGAAGCCCTTGTCAATTCTAATATTTTTTTTTAAGTAACCAGGACATATTATAAAGTCTAATTGAAAGTTAAATAGATTAAATAAATCTTCTGTATAAATAACTATTTTCATGAAAATGATGTAATTTTATACATGCAACTATATCTTGGTAAATACATAATATATTTGCATGTTTAAGTACTTGTTATTTTCAATCACTTTGATTAATTGGTCAGTGTTTGTCAAGAACCCAGATCACAAGAAAATTGGAGTTGAGTATGGGGCTCTGCAAATAATAAGTTTCAAACTTAGAAATATGCAATGAATTTTCTGCAAATCATTATTCCTATTTATCTAACTACTTTTACCTATAAATAAACAAGACTTGACTAATTGATAGCTTAAGCTATCATTGAAGTTCTATTTAAAATACTATTTCTTTACTTTCTTAAAAAAGTAGACTCTCACATGTTTTACTGTGGGCTTTACAGGGAAACACTATTTAGGAAGGTACACTTTTTTATTAAGATGTAGTATTGGCAAAGGCAGCTACCGAGTATTTCACAAGCAGCAGATAAAGGTTGGTGTTTGGACATTGGCATTTTACTAAGAGCTCTTGTCTTTATTAAAAGTGATAGATAGAAATATAATGGATCTATTTTCTATATGGAAGGTTATTATTGTCTTCCTTCTCTGTATTAAAAGAAGGTCTTTATATAGAGTATTTGACACTATCTTGCCAAGATTATCATCTTGTGCTTTAAACTTCCACAGACCAGCCTATCTTTTCTCAGATTGTCAGTATCAACTTCCAGAGCTAGGCATCTATGCCTTGCATGCTATGGTAGTTTACTTGTTGCTTATTTTTTATTGTATTGTTTCTATAGCCAGGGTAACATGGTGCCAGCAGGACTCTGTTTATCACTGCAATCAATCAAACACAAGCTTGACAAATACTTGAGTCAGGCCTGTAGTGTAGGACAAGGATCCAGAAGCTCTTTGTCTTTCTATATTGGGTCTGTAATCCAAACCTTCTCTCAATAGCTGTAGAGTTACTCTAGCCACCTGCTAAGATATTCTAAACCAGATTTGGCAGGAACTCTGTTCATCTGGGGCAATAGCAAGCCAATCAGACTCTTTTAACTGATCCCAATAGTTCTCAAAATTTTGAATTCTAACTGACATCCTAACCAACTAATTTGTATTTATCAGTACATAATGATTCAATACTGATAGACATGTAAACAAGGTACCAGTAGTGACACATCTTCAGCAATACCAGAAGGTTAATGGATCAGTCAATTCTGTTGGTCCCAGATTTCCTGACAGTGTGCCTAAGAAATTGTACAAGATCCAATTGTCATCCATCTAATGGTCTCTACTATAATGATAGTAGTTTTTCAAATGATTACAAACTTAAATACTCTACACCATATTTTCAAAAGCATTGATGAGTCAAATAACTTAGTAGGATTACTTTAGCTAATCAATACTTAGCATCTATATTCCAGCTAGTTCAAGCCAGCTTTTATTAAGGATCAGGAAGATATAAAATCAACTTGAGGGAATTTGCTTTTAAGAAGGCGACAATCTTTAAGGATAAGCTTGGCTTTGACTTGTTTAAGAAGGGGGCACAAAGGAAGCATTTCTTCCCAGAAAGACAGGGGCAACTTGCTTTTTATCGAGAAAACTTCAAGAAAAGGGAATTTAGCCTCGTGAGAGCTGGTCTCATGATCGAATGTCCCGCTGAGATGCAGCTCTTTAAGACAAGGGAAATTGGAGTATATTTTCTGAAGGGTCAGGGTTTCAAGTTTGGTTCCTTTGAGGGTACAAGAATGGCAGTTGCGTAACTTAACCTCACGAAGGCTAAGAGGAAAGCCAGAATAAACAACCTTGTCAGCATTTACAAAATCGATATTTTCTTTGTTCACACGAGCCTGATTGAAGCGCTTGTATTGTCTAAATTCGAGCTGCTGGATTTGAATCTGCATGTCGAGTTTGCGGGAAGCTAAATTTGAGTTAACCAATTTGGTAATGCATTCAAAATGCTTGGTCAGGCTGTTAGACTTTTCTGAACGGGTAGAATTTGAATTAAGGAACATATATGACTCTTTATCAAAGGTGAAGTGATAAGAATATACTTTCCGGAGCCCAAAGGAAATTTCTAGAACTCTTTGTGTTTCCATATCCAATGAAAAAGCAAAAAAGTTCTTGTCCGTCTTAAATGCATACTTAAGCTGCTTTAAGCCTGAAAAGCCATTCAGAAAAAATTCAAAATTATTCTTTTCTAGCAGCTCATAGAGTTGAATTCCAGAAGGCCCTTTGAGCCCATATATGTCACATAGATACTCCCAATCAAGAAACTTATAGGTTTTGATCTCCAAGTACGTGGCACGCGAGACAATATCTTTAAACAATAGAAACTGGGGAACAGTAAAATTTTTAAAGGTCACATATTTGACTTTTTTTAAAATATCAGCCCATCTTTTCAGATAGGGGCCTAATTCGACAAACCTATCGATTTTCTTAAACTCTACATTTGTCCAGAAAATTATGTACTTCTCGAATTCAAGCCATAAAGACTTAACAAACTTTCCATACTTCACAAGAAGAGAATCAAAATATACATGATTAAATTCATGAAGACTGAGGAAGTGCTTCATATGAAAAAAAAACAGAAGGGAGCATTTTTTGATTCCAGTCCTTGTTTACCAGGCGAAATTCACGTGGTAAGTAAGAGAAGATATCTTCAATGATGAAGTCAGGAAGAGAAAACATGTTTTGATAGAAGGAACAAGTTCAATCTGAACACTGAAATATGAGAATATGCTAGAGAAAAATTAGAGAAATGGGGTAGAAGTACTGTTAAAAAACAAGCATATTGGAAAAGTAATTTCAGGCATCCAGATAAAATGCAAGTTCTTCAATTAATTACTAATTTTTTAATGCTGTAAAACTATAACCACTATTGTGAATAAAAACTGCAGGACTTGATAATTTAATAAAATAAAAACGATGGTTTGAATGATATTAGCATAAACAAAGACACCACTGTGTGTTTACTATAACGTGAATCCAAAACGACTCCTGCTTATTAGCGGAATCGAGAAGCCCAAAAGATTCAAAACAATTTTTGGACAAGGGATAAGCGAACTATTACTTGTCGGTATTAAGCAAGCAGAGAGGAAAGATTATCAAAATAAAGACTTTCTAAAGGTAAGGGGAAGACAAAATATTATTTTCTTACAATTCCATTCCTGACTAGGGAGCTGGGGACAGCTTTTCGGCTTTGATTCATTTTTTAAAGACATATTACAGAACTAGGAATTTTCCCATCCAAGGACAGGTTGAAAGTAGGGTTATTATATTGAATAAACATTTTATATTGAGTTTGTATAATAGATTATATGATATATACTTAATTTTTAAAAAGCTTATTAAGTCAGATTTTATTTAAAAAAGTAAGCTTTGCTATATATAAAATCTATATTTCAAGTATTTATATAAAAATTTATAGTCAAAATATGTTGAGTATTACTGGTAGTTTTATCAAAGCTATAATAAAATATGAGATCTTTATTTAATTTTTTTAGTTAAATCAAAAGATAGAGCTTATTTGTAGCTTTTTAATAAGCTATCAATCATCAAGTTTGAATAATTATTCACCGAGATATGGTGCTTTTAGTTTTTTTGCTGCATGCCCATAGTAAATTTTGACAGCAAATCGAGTCCAGGCCTTGGACTATAGCGCGAGTCTAATTTCAGCACTTAAATCTGTATCTCAGCATTCTAAGCAATTAGAAGCATCAAATTTAGCACCATTGTGTTTGAAATTTTATGAGGAATTTATCTAGGTACTCAAGAAGTTATGAAAGCTATTTTATCAAGATTTAATATTATTAAAGCTAGTTTGCTCCACTTAATCTTAATTAGAAGAATGCAAAATAAGCAAAGGCAGCCCCCAAAAAATCTACAGCTGCTTGAATCTGGTAATGCAGTCAAATAGATTACTATATTATTTCAAGCTATAAATCTAACTAATAAAAATAAATTTATATTAAGTTCAAGTGGCTTAGATATTCAGCTTGCACAACTTAAGCCACATTCCATTGGATCCAAACATTATGCTTCCTAGGAGAAAGTAAGGGATTTCATGTAAGGATGAGCCAAATCAAGCTTTTGGATTGGCCATTGACTTTAATAATAAACTTTATGGTTCCAGCAATTCAATTGGATCCCTTATGGCTTGAGTGCACTTGAGGTGACATTACAGATAGACAGACTCACCTTTATATATATTACTCATCTATTTGATTATAATATATTTTAAACAGTTTTTAGACATAATTTATCTTTAATATGTAAAATAGAATATTTCAAGCATAAGAAAATAGGTAGTTTACATAAATGGAGTATTATTATTGAGCTTAATAAACTTAAAAAGCTAAAATAAAAAGATATACATTTGACTTTTTTAATTTTTTTTAAAATATAGAGCTGATATATAGCTTTAAAATAAGCTATTAATTTTAAAGATAGGATGAGTCTTAGAAAATTGATAGTTTAACTAATTAATGGATTCAACCAATAATTGCAGGCATGTAGCCCAGAGGAAATGAGTCAAGTCTCAACAAAAAAACAGAGGCAAC